>JACCPG010003293.1:0-20348 GCA_016069955.1 Drepana arcuata | reverse complement strand
AGTTTTTGCTTGAAGGAAGAACAAACTTACTCCTCGTATTTTAAATACTACTCAGTAGCATTTGTCGTCGGTCACGGACTGCAAAACAATTGAACAGTTACAGCTTAATTAATATTGCGGTAAACTCTTTCAACACTTTTTTCTGTTATCTGAAGTTGAAGGGTCTAATGGACATATAGATATAAAACATTCATGCTCTAGATACAAAAAGAGCTTGTATGCTATGATGTCTGATGGCTGTCGATGATTATGGCGAGTGTACTCGTTGAGTACCAACCAGGTAAGAGTGCCGATATTGGGATATTGCCCGTTAGGCACTTACGATATGGTGTGCCTGGAGAATTAGAGACCCTTTAAGCCCGTTGGTCTGTTTTCCATGTTAATTAATTCTTCATTATTTCGGAGTTTGGTTCGGTCCCACGTTGGGTCGGGCACTTAGATACTTTATAAAATTATATACACTACTAGCTGTCCCGCCCAGCTTCGCCCGGGTGAAAAAGATAAAAATTCCTTAAACACGATCGCAGCGCCATCTATCGGGTACAATTGTGATGTAAGCTATCCTATCTTTTAAGTTGGATCAAGCTGCACACGGTGTGCAAATTTGATTGAAATCGGTTAAGTAATTTAGGAGTTCATCGCGGACAAACAACGGGACACGTAATTTATATATATTAAGATAACTACTATTTTACAAAGATCGTATTTTGCAAACTAAGGCGGCTTTAGTAGTTTCTTAGTATATGAATGATAAATACTTCCCACAGGGGTCCCTGAAAGGGTACGCAGAGGTACTTCACTTGTAGGTGCCAACGTGGCAGTTTGCGAGTCTATCGCTATTTCTCGAGAACGGCTATACAAAAGTTTTTGAAATCCTTCTAAAACTTATGCAGGTTTCCTCTAGATATTTTCCTTCTTCTGTTAAGTCCTTCTTCTTCCTTCTGTTAAGCTCGTGGTGTGACTAATCACTGTACTAAAGTTCATAAAAACTAATTGGTGCAGTCAGGATTCGAAGTAGTACTCTTTATGTTGCAGGCAACTACTCGAACCAATCGGCTACCACGACTCTATATCGTAGTATTGGATACAATTCAATGAAATATAACGCAAGATATCATTCTTTAACTATTTCTACCAAAAGGTTCGTTTTCGACACATTTATAAGTATTTTATAAAAATGTGTCGTTTACGATCCCGAAAATGAATTTCAAAGAATACTCTTTGTTATTGTATGAATTAAAATGTATAGGAGCATGAGTAAAAAATGTTTTATACTTTTAAGTAGATGAAGGCAGGCGGTAGCGCCTCAGATCAAACGCTGTGTCGTCACGTCTCGCACATTGAGATACAGCGCGTTGCAGATAGGGGCGCTTCGTATTTTTTGTGCCACTGTTTTCGGAAAAGAATGGAAATATTACTGAACTAGATGTGCCCCGCGTCTTCATCACGTCAAATTTGATTTCTTTCGTAGATTTTTTCTGGAAAAATACATATCCTACGTGTTAATCTAGCTTATGATCTAGCACTGTGCCAAATTTCATCCAATTCCATCCATCATATTCCAAGAAACACACACCCTCACAAACTGTCCCATTTATAATATTAGTAGGACTATAGACATGATGTGTGAAGTGATGAGGCGCGTGATTATGACCTTCAAGATTCCGTATACAATAATAATTATCTATTTTGTATACAAGACCGTGCCGCTGAGGGTTGTTAAGGGCCAACCCTAACACCGATCTAATACTGATAGGTAACGTTTGTTGCAGTTTGATCCGGAAGGCTTCGGAGAGATTCCGTGGCCAGACTTTTTGGAAACTCTACAACATCCCGATTTCATTGCGCAGGTGTCAACGCATAAGCGAGAGGTAAGTCTTTTTATACTCAATAAAGTCGCCTTTGACAACCTACCTGCTAAATGTTATCACAAATTTAAGAGCTGGGCGTCTCTGATGCAGTCCCTTCCATTTGCTTCTATCCAGCGCAACCTCTTTGACCTTCCTAAGCGTCATGAGAGACACATTTTCAAAATGTATACTACAATAATTTAATACTATAATAATTACCTACTCACTTCTCCCTACAATGGTCCCCGAAGAGGTAGGGAGAGGTGTGTAGTACCTACCAACTTTCCGCCGGAGATATATATTTGGTCCTGGATGGCGGGTCCATCGGTGTTTCTCAAGAGCTTTTGTATACATATATATATATTGTACTAGCTGTACCCGCGACTTCGTCGGCGTGACGTTTATATCTTTAGTAAAAAAATTCTATTAAAAGTATCCTATGTTACTTCTAATACCTCCAAGAATATGTGTAAAAAGTTTCATGATGATTGGTTAAGTAGTTTTGACGTGAAAGCGTAACAAACAAACTTACATTCACATTTATAATATTAGTAAGGATAATATAATATATATAATACGTTTTTGAATTTCTTCCTAAATGCAAAGGTCTCCTCTCGATGTTTCCCTTATCGTAAAGATCTTGTATTGCCTTATCACTGTACTGAAGTTAGTTCAGGAAAATTCATTGGTACAGGCGGGACACGAATAAGCAACCTTTGTGTTACAGACAACTACTCGAACCACGGCTCGAGCCATCATGGCTCTATGCTCAATAATATGACGACTGGACAAATACACATTGAAATTGATAAACATCCATAAAGGGAAACCCCCTTGTCCGTTACAGATTCTTCTGGATAAAGCTCGGAGCGCAACGGGCGAAGCCATTACATTTCAAGAGTTCGTTAATGTGGTAAGTCGAGTTTATTTATACCACTGAGGTTGCAAACATGCGACCAACCTGATGACAGGCGATCACTGCCTTTGCGTGCATTAGAGAACTCCGACTCTCGTGGGAAGAAACCCACAACGAAGAGATTCCTTTACAGCCTGAGCGTTCCCTGCAGGAAACTCCACTGAAGCGATTTTTTGTTTGTTTTAATGAGTGGGAATGAATTTCTCAACGATGATGTGAGTTACAGTGACGGGCACTATAAGAAACTAATTTCTAAATGAAATAAGAATATTAGTCTATATCTAGGTATAGTTTATAGTATCTTCACCTTCCCGTAAGATAAATAAGTAAGGTATATATCTTTTATCAGCGATGCCTACCCAATTAAGGCCGTAAATTCTTTTTTTACGATCACATGTAATAAATACGGCGATATATGCGTCACTCGGCCCCGGCGTCCTTTACCTCCGCAGTGGGTTAGGTTATGTCCCACCGCGCCTCCCACAATACAAGACAACTAAATTAAGATGCAACACCGATTACGCTCGGCTCGCGCGCGCTCTTATCCGGACCAAGTCTCTAAGACCAATTTCAACATGAATTGTGTCGCCCCTTCATTCGATCTCGGTATCTGAACGTAAACTTAAAAGTTTACTCAAGAGAAAACGCCGTTCTTAAGGGACCCATAACCTTATCGGGTCCTTACCGTCCCGTCTCGAAAGTCGATAAGGTCCGGCACGATTTATTAGGTGGACATTTATTTTTGTAAGGTTAAATATATTATCTTAAATGCGTATTAACACTGAGCGCTGTCTTTTATTATTTATTTGAACTGGTCTCGAGAGTAACCAGATAAATGGATGGATTCGAAATCTATATCGTGGTTAAAGAGTTACATGATTAGATTATAGATATAGGTATAAGTAATTAACAATCCACGAAACAGGTTGATAAATCTTATCTTTAGTTAAATTTTCAAGGTGCTTATCACTTGAACCTGGTCATTGATTGTCACTGGTTGTAAAGTTAGGAATAAGTATTAAATGTATTTATTTACTAGCCATGCCACGCGGGTTCACGCTCGTAGGTACATTTTTATTTAATTAGTAGATTTTTCTAGAAATTAACATATAGTATATATGTGTTAATTTCATTTAATTCTGTTCAGTAGTTTTAGCGAGAGAGAAGAACAAACATTCTCGCAACCTTTCGCATTTGTAATTGTGCATTTGTAATTTGTGGGATAGCCATGTATGTTGTACTGCTAGGCAAAGGCTTCGCTCCTCTCCCTTATCCCCGCCTTGGAGCTCATCCGACCAATTGTTCAGATGCATGTCCAGTTCGTTCCACCATAATCTTTGAGGCTTACCATGTCTGGGCGTCACGTTCTTTCAGGTACACTGCAATCTAACAAATAGTAAAAAATCCAACTCGCTGGAATCAATTACAACATACTTAGGCACCCGACCTAGATATATTGGAAACGACTCCTACTCTCATAATAGCTGTCTGTGTACTTATCTCACGAGATTCATCCCATACATTACTAAGATCGATCTAATGTGGCTGGTTACCAGATCGTCACATGAAGCTTACACACCCTTACCAATTTTTCCTGAACTGAGCCAGAAGTCAGAATTTCTAAGGCATATCAGATCTGTAACGATGGTCATACTATATGTCCTCTAGAGAGGACTGAGTATAATTGATCACCCCATTCAATACATATCACCACGCCGAGTGCTTCACGAGCAAAGAAAGAAGAGCGCTGTTGCTCTCTAGACTTAAGGAGAAGTCGCTTTCGTTTTGTTCACTTTCGTCAGTTTCTTCATACTTGTCGACGCGTACGTATTTCGATCAATACAAGTGGCCGTTATTAAAGTTTCATTTCCTAGGTAAAAATATAAAAGCCAAAACAAGCGATAAACCACCCCTTTATATGCTTCTTGATTTAATCAAAATACCAAAAGTTTTATATCCACTACTAAATATCACGAAAACCCATGTTGAAATGAATTATATAATATTTATATACATACTCACGCCTACCCACAAGGGTTCCCGAAGGGGTATGCAGAGGTGTATAGGTAATACCCATTCACCAACTTTCTGTTAGTGATATATTTTAGGTGACAACGTGATAGATGGCGAGTCCATCGCCGTTACTCAAGCACGACTACCTATACATCCGCCTCTGAATTGCTTCTCAAGCGTAGTCTGGTTTACTCTCGATGTTTTCCTTCACCATAACGCTCGTGGCGCGTTTGTAGGTACTTAAGTTCAGAAAAACTCATCGGTTGGAACTTTCGATCTTTGTGTCGCAGGCAACTACTCGAACCACTCGGCCACCACCATACAAGTGCCCGTTATTAAAGTTTAATTTCCTAGGTAAAAAAAATATTATGGCCAAAACAAGCAATAAACCACCCCTTATATGCTTCGTGATTTAATCAAAATACCAAAAGTTTTACATCCACTACCAATATCACGAAAACCCGTGTTGAAATTAAAAGTTATTAGCTGTTTAATATAATTATAACTGCCTCATTAACCCTCATGCATCAACTTAATGCACGTTATAATGTCAAATTCGTGCGTGCCCTCAATTAATTGATCCGCCAGAGGTAGGCGATATTTGCATAAAATAATCTTAAGAAGCATTTTAGAGCACCTAATGTCGATCGTGAAATTTATATCGCGCCGCAGTTGCCTGCATTTATTTAATTAAGATATTTGTGTGACTCAGTTTTTTTGTCATAATGAGCTTATCGGCTCGAGTTATGACAGACCTGTTTTATATAAAGTACATTTGTTCATATAAAATATTGTGTGTCTGTGGCAGGGATGTTGGGATGTTCAAAGATGCACAATGAATGGATGTTATCACCTTACCGTCGCCAGTATTCGTTACTTCTTTCATCGAAAAATATTTTGCTTACAATTGTGGATAGTCGTAAATCAAAATTAAATTGGACGTGTAAAGAGACAACGAGGGCCAGTGTGGCCTGTGGGCGTGATGCGGCATTCTTATGCTAATCCGGGCGAAGCACATGCGACGGGGTGGGCCAAATTGTTATTTATTTTGTCACGTCGCGCTTTTTTGTTCGAATGTACCAAACAAAAATTGTGGCCTAAATTACCGGCTGACTTCATTGCCTGCGTCAAAGATATATTAAGGAAACTTAATACCCAAAATACCATTATATGATCGACCGTAATCCTACTAAAGGTGCAAGCTTTACTTCTGGCCAACAAATTAAGTTATTAATTGAATATAACTGTATTTAGAAAATTTGCAAGTATCAAGGAGTGTAAGTAAACACTCCATACCTACATTACCACGTGTCCCGTGGGAACCCTTCAATTGCCCTTTGATGATGAAAGCAAATATGGCTACTTTCCAAATCGGTGCGATAGTGACTTGTATTCTTGCCGCTTCGGACTAAGTGTACATTCGCATTATATGCCCGTTTGGTCTAGAGGTCCTGACTACTTAGCTGCGAACTTTGAGATCACAGATTCGATTCTCCTCGAGGGTATATATTTCTATGATCCTTCTCATGTTTATATATCCTATACTACCTATACATACGTTTTTGATTTTTATTCATGCAGGTTTACACTCGAAGTTTTCCCTGCGGAAAAGCTCTTGGGGTGACTATTCACTGTACTAATGATCAGAAAAACTCATTGGTATAGTCGGGATTCGAACATGCAATATTTGTATTGTAGACAACTGCTGGAACCACTCGGTTACCACTGGCTATATATTTAAACTAGCTGTGCCCGCGACTTAGTCCGAGCGGAATGTAAAAAAATTTTCTTTTTCAGTTTCTAAAATAAAAGTAGCCTAAGTTACTCCTTTTTACATCAGCTATCTGCCAGAGAGAGTCTCGTCAAAATCGGTCCAGCCGTTTCAGAGATTAGACAGACAGACAAAAATTTTAAAAAATGATGTTTTGGTGTATGTACCGTGTATCCATATACATTTAATAAAAAGCGGTTATCTCAATATTACAAACAGACACTACAATTTTATTTATATGTATAGATAACTAAAGTTGAACTGTTGATTTATTTACAAGCGACCCGCCCGGCTTCGCACGGGTGCAATGTAGATACTAATCATATGTAAAAGATAAACATGGTTACTGTGAGTTATACTTTAGAGATAAATACATATATATTATCGCAGACTGTTTATCGATCTTTTTAAGATATACATTTCCGTAGTACATTAATTTGATCTATTTGGTAAGGTTTGCGATTGAAGCGCACAAAAATATGTTTATTAAGACACGACATTACAAATCTTAACATTTTTGGGCTTGTCAGTACTATAATATCTATGTTTTATAGATATAACCCTTCTTCATGAATTACTCTTTCTATCGCTATTTATATAATAGTTTAAAAGATCTAAGCGAACAGACAGTGGAAGCGACTTCATATTATATTATGAATCGAAACTTGTAGTCATTCAGCGAATAATATTTCTCCATGACAATCGACTATTTGTTATTAAAGTATTCCTACAAGAGTTCGGGTAATGATTGATGTTCCGGCCGTGACTGGAACAGAAGCTTTTAGGGAAATCGTATTCGCTCGACGAAGCAATTTCCTCATAGGAAATTAGTTCACTCCATTATGCCGGCTCAACAGGAAAATACTAACTACCATGTTTTGCTGTAACTTGAAGTAATAAGAATAATATATATTCACGTCTTACACTTATAGTACCAAGGGGCAAGCAAAGGATTTATTTTTAATACACTCACTTTTCCCTTGAGATAACCGCTTGGTGCCAGCGCGGGTGTTTTTGAATGTTTACTCAAACGTATCCAGCTCCCGATGTTTTCGTTCACCCCAAAGCTCCACTAACTACTGTACCTACTTAAATTCAGAAAAACTTATTGGTACAGTCCGGATTCGAACTTGCAATCTTTGTGTTGCAGGCAACTACCTACTCGAACCGCTCGGCCACCACGGCTCTCAATTGTTTTTCTTTTATGTAAAGCTCGAGATGTGATTTATCTTTGGTATGATTATTAATTAAAGTAAAAAATAATAATAAAAATATAATATTGTTACTAAGTTTTCTCAGTTTAGCACAAGTTGTGTGGAATCGTCCTAAGACTTCATAAGATATTAAGTACCTACCCCATCGTGCTAGCCCTAGAATGGCACCCGTTAAGTATTACCTGTCTTGTGTCACAAAAAAAAACTTTTGAGCGACGCCGCGGAGCCTTAATCAATTTATGGGGCGCTAACTGGAACACGGAAAATGTATTAAAGCCCGCTGTGGGAACGAGCCACACTCCTAACACAGTTTTGGTTCACTCGTGGCATTACATTCCACCCTAATTTACACCTTTATGCAATCTGTGCCATGTTGTGCGCCAAACCTTCAGATCCCGTCTTTGCGTTGTACGTAAAATTAGATAGGTTTTAATATATAATTATAATAAATAAAATATAATTATAATCCACAAAAGTATAAATCATGATCCGTTTCAAATGCACATTGGGCACAAAAACAATTACTTAATAAAACACACCTCAATCAAAATTAATTGCTTTCCGCATTAATCTCTTTATCTTTCCTCGCTACAAAACAACGTGTCCGATCTCCAAGGTAATGGAAGCAATCATTCCAGATAAGATCCCTAATGTGAGAAAAGTTAGACGTTCCCTTCGGATCGTTAATTTAATTTGAAATAATAAAAGTTATATCCATCATTTATCACTTTCCACAAATTTATTTTTAAAATCCCACTTTGATGTCCTTCTTATCTGTGACTGGCCGGAGGGGTGGGAGCAAAAAGAACAAGAGGTGCCTTATAATGGCCGTAGGCGTGCCTGTGTCGATGAGGCGTCAACTCGCCATCAATCCGCACCGCCACTATCCGTCACCAGCCGCCAGCCGATACCTCGCCCCTGGCTGGGCTAGTTGCTACTCGATTACTCTAGCCACGCTCGCCATAGCTTTAGTTTAGACTGCCTCCATCCGACCTCTTTACACGTCAAGCATATGCTCCTCTTATTATAAATCATTCTTACGGCAGACAATTTTCGTGTTTAAGTAACAAAATAAAATTAAAGTAGACGTCTATATGTACAAAAAAAATGGAATAAGTGCCTAATTCGTTAGCGGGTCCTGTCGCAGGGCACATTCCATCGTCGAGTAAGTTTTCGTGTTCGGTCGAACTGTCCGTCCGTAACTCACGCAGTATCGGTGCCATCTAAATTGAGATTTTATTGACGATTACTGTTCTAGCGGCGATATCGTTGCGATCTTGGCGCCCGGCCGGCCGGGGCGCGCCTGCCGCCGACTTTGATCCCCAACTTGATGAAATGCTCTCATTTTTATTTACACTGCATTAAATACAGAAGAGGAAACTGCGATTTTATTAGCGGCCATACCATATATGCATGTATACTTACTATTAATCCCCTATTAATTGTGGATATATTATAATATAATATCCAACGCATTATATCTATATTATATATATATCCTCACTATACCTATATATAATATAATATATATAAAGTAAGGAAATGTCTTATTTCAATATTTAATGTTAATTGTTGTTATTGTAAACAAATAATACTACGTTTAGATAAAAACTGATATTCAAACGGAATCGATTCGGAAATGTTTACCTAAATCCTATTCTTCCTAAGTGAAAGGACTTAAAAACTCCAGACGCACTCAGACATTTGATATGTACTTCTAATTATTATCATACAAAAGAAAGGATATTCATTCGAACTGTAATGAACGCAATCTACTCGTTGATTTAAATAATACTAGCTTATGCCCGCGGCTTCACCCGCGTGGAGAGAACAACATACATATTTTTTGTAATTATGCCTTTGTAATATTAGAGCTTTGAATCTTTCCTGATTCAAATGTGGCCTATGCCTTAATCCTGGGTGATCTTAACTCTGGTCTTAATTGAAAATTTTAATCTGGCTTACCATCACCATTAAAATTTTCAGAAAAACGGCTTCTTTTTTTGTCATACAAATGTTTTTTTTTCTCTATGAAAAGTATCCTATGTTACTTCTAATACCTCCAAGAATATGTGTACAAAGTTTTATGATAATCGGTTATGTAGGTTTTTCGTGAAAGCGTAACAAACAAACTTACATTCACATTTATAATATTAGTAAGGATTAGTCGGAGTTTGTAGCTTATCAATAGATTAAAGACTGATGATGATTAGAGACTTTAATCTATTGAAGACTAATGACGCTTGTCATTTTAATCAACAGGTATGTAAAGAATACTAATTAAACTGTGAAGTTTAATTGGAACATACATAAATACGTAATCTATAAATAAGCTAATAAATTAGTTATGTTATAAAACTGATAATATTATTGCAAGAGAGTTGTGTGTTGAGTGTTTATTAATTGATTACTATTATAACCATACTTATAGTATTCGTCATCACATCTACCACACAGTCCCCACATTTTACAAACATAGACAGAATGCTTTGTGCATTTGTTGCTTTTGACAGAATTGTTGCTGTCCTCCAGGAACGTTTAATTTCTAGGCAGAAGTATTAAGATTATATCACGACGTTTTCCTTCACAGCAAAGCGTGTGATGTCACAAATAATATTATACCTATTCACAAGGATCCCAGGAGGGCACACATAACTGTACTTATAAAACTCAAGGAACATCACATTTTCCGTTGAATTTGTTGACTGAAAAGTCATCACAATACTTTGAACCCTTTACGAATAAACAAAAAACGGCGACATCCCTCCGAGGGTTAATGTACCGGAGGGACAAATGATGATGACGTCCAGAGGAGGCCGTGGCCAATCGTCGGCAAGGGTTGATGGCTCGTGTAATCGTTACACTTTTTTCCTAAGACCACACCGAAGCAAATTTCCAGCAATTTCACGCGTGGCGCGGCGGGTTCACACGCACCTGTGTCCTTACAATACGTTTGTTTACCTAGATGTTGTAGCGCAGGGGTTAAGGTATATATCCTCACCAGCCGTGGTGGCCGAGTGGTTTGAGCAGTTGCCTGCGACAAAAGGTCGCTAGTTCGAATCCCGACTGTACCAATCAGTTTTTCTGAACTTAAGTACAGTGATTAGTCACACCACGAGCTTAAAGGTGAAGGAAAACATCGATATAGGAAGGCATACATAGAGGAAACCTGCATACGTCTGAGAAGAAATTCAAAGGCGTATGTATAGTCGTGCTTGAGTAACGGCGATGGACTCGCCATCTGTTACGTTGGCACCTAATATACCTCTGGCGGAAAGTGGGTGTGTGGGTATTACCTATACACCTCTGCCTACCCCTTCGGGGACCCTTGTGGGAATGCGTGAAGTATATATCACTTTATTTTATGTCACTCTATCACGAAGGCATAGATCGACGCGAAGCAGCCGACGCTCGAGTTACATACACGTACACATAGACGTAGGTACACTAACCCCGCAGCTTCTGCGGTACCTACGATATCCATCTATATGATCTATATGATATCCAAACAAAAAAAATCTGCATACGTCTAGTATGAGTTTCAGATATTAAGTGTCCATAGGCGGCGGTAATGCTTTCGCTAATCAAGTAATAAGGCGAGCCGCGTGCTTATATGCTACCATATTGGTTAAATATGGCATATAAAACAGTATATGGCAAGTCGTGCCCGAGTCGTATCTCGTGCTCCAAATATATCACTAGTAGTAGTGGGTATATTCCCATTGCCTGCGCCTTCGAAGTCCGTTGTAGGAAGGCACACTGTTATTGTATTCGGATCCAAACTAACCATTAAGTCATCATGATGTCACGACTATAATCTCAACGTATTCACATACCTACTCGTACGCACCTAAGCTCTAAGCAGTCAGGAAAACCCAGTGCCTAATATGTAGCTGTAACGATCCATGCACTATAATATATAGCTCAAAACAAAGCTGAGCCAATGTAAGCATACGTAAATCAGATCACTAATAGATAAATCCCAGTTGACAATAACGTTCACATCGCGGTGAATGAACCGCTGCGAATATGTGGAGGTGTCGATCGTAAAGATTCCAAAACGGGCCCCCTTGTGATGATGGCATGCTCGGTGACATCATCCCAGCTACAACAATAAAGGCTGCTCTAAATAGGTGCCCACCATACTCCTCAGCCGTAAACAAGTGCCATTTAAAATAAGAAATTGCAATCGAAAAAGGATAATAAAACAATTGGACAGTTACCGCGGACATGGCGCGTTGTCGATGGAATGCCGCTCTCTATATTTAGCGAGCTCGTTTGCGTTGTGTCGAAATGAATATTATAATATGAGAGAACAGAAGTTGAACGGCGCGTATAAATTAGCAGATAATCGGCCGACATCACCTGTCGAGCCCACGCGCACGCGACTCGCGCCGTTTGCTGGCTCACGCCGCATCTCCGCAGTTTCCTGTCTACGGAGGTACCTATCTAGCATCCGCCGGCACGTGTCTGTTATCATATCCCCCTAAATAAACTTTGTTATTATCTGCGTGAGGAAATTTTCAAGAGGCGCCCATCGAATGCCACTTTCTAATCAGTGTTTACAAAACAGTACCCTGCTGATTGTCGGTAGCGAGCACTCTGCGCCCATGAAATCGTTCACGCGTCTGATGAAGAGATAAGACAAGGGCGATGCCAGACGCCTCCCGGACTAAATATTTACAGTGCAACTGTGAGGAAACATAAATAGTGTACGTCCGACAGCATTCGTTAGTGCTGTTAATTGGATTCGTCATGTGGCCGCGGGCAGTTCTCCGACAACTGACGATCGCGCTACTAAAAATTGCTCGACAACACCGACACAACCTGACAACACAGTGCTCACAGCAAACGCTGTAAAAAGCATCATTAAACAATAAAACATACAAATACCTGCACGGTGCCATTAAACAAGAATGTGAGCATCGATTAAGTGGGAAAGCTCACAAACGCGAATTACTATGCACATACAAATATAGGGTAAAGGCCCTTTATACTAGCGCTAGTAAGTATTACACGTCCGTATAATAATACACGCCTTGTCTCGGACGACAATTAAACTGCGGTTCTCAGGTAGACTTCAATTAAACCAGGCACTGTTACTGAACATACGCAACATTAGAAACCTGGACGGGACTTTTAAACGTTAAAATGATCTGCAAGAAATGGAGAGTCAAGCTTTTACATAAATATATCTGGGATTATTACAGCACTTCAATAAGGAAACAAGAAAGGTTTAGGTGTATAAATAATTAACTTTTGTGTAAGTTGGTTCAAATATACTCTTAATTATTGAAAACGCCAGAAAAATACAAGTCGTTTGGGTGATCTCATCGAATAATATGGAGTGTACTAGCTATGTCCCACGATGCTACCCGCGGACAAGTGACAATAGGTACGATCGCAAGGGAATATTCAACCAAATGCAGTTCAGAGCAAAGGATAACATATTGACGCACTCACATACAATGGCGGAAAATCCCGGAAGCAAGAGTAGTCAGTGCTACAGGCCCCGCACATCAACTCTTTATGTTAATAAATACGTATACTATAGATATCGATTTTTTTCTTTTACTTTGTACTATAAACTTGATAACTTAAAGCATAGCTTCTCTTGGTAGAATTTGCTACAGGCCCCGCGCTTACTTAATCCGGCACTAGACACACACACACATACTTACAAACTATATATTCACGCCTTCCCACAAGAATCCCCGCAGAGGTTAAGAGGTGAATCAACACCCTCTATGTCAGAGATATATTTGGGTGCCAACATGACAGATGGCGAGCTTCACCACTACAACCATGCAGGTTTGTCCACGATGTTTTCCTTCACCTTAAATTCCTTTTAGTGGCATAAAAACAAAATAAGTATAAAACTAAATATAATCAAGTGCATAATAACAAGCTCATAATATATTTCGAAAATGAATAGATTATTACAAGTAATCTTCATAAATGAATCAGCGTATGTTATTGTTTTAAAGTTCAAATGTAGTAATTTCACGGTGTATGGGCTACGAAGCAATTAGTCGATGTGACGCGGATGTGAGAGTAGCGAGAGGTGTGATAAGGATCTGTTGCAGGGCTGGGAGTCGGTCACGCTGGGTGCCTTCAGCAGGCTTTCTCACGAACACACCGCTTATCTGGATTCGGATTAGCACACTTTCAAATTATAGCGAACTAGCAGTGCTTCGCGGTTTCACCCGCGTAAATATTTGTTTGAAGATTTTTTGGTATAGCACAGCTTTGTATCAAATTTCATCTTATTTCGTTCAGTGATTTTTGCGTGAAAGAGGAACAAATATGGTCACGAGCTTTCGCATTTATGTTATTTAGGACTAACTGGTGCTCGCAACTTTACTGTGAATAAATAGTCTACCCTTACAAGTGTTATTTTGGCGTGTATATCTGTAACAACACTATTAAAAACTTAGTTCCGTAGTTCAGCCTTGAAAAGGTAGTTGATAGAAAACAGACAGATTTTAGTGTAACGCATTAGTAATATAAAGATGGCTTTGTAACATCATATACTTTCTTGTGAATCAAGGATTTTTTAATGGTTATAGTTATGGCTATGGTTTACATTGCTATAATTATTAAGCTACGAAATAATACAATAAATTAATAATATAGGCGTATATGTACATATATGAGGATAATTAAGAGATACTAGAGTCACATAGGCTTAGTCATACCAATCTACGAATGATATGGATGTGGCATCCTTGCCAAGAAGGAGTATTTGAATAAGCAGCAGCGACTACACACTTCTTTATTTTTTTTAAATGCCATAGTTTTGTTTCTAATTATCCTCGATAGGGTACACCTACATATATCACTTAATATTAGGCTGTTTTGAATTGCATAGCTATTTTTGTTTAATCTATTTATCTCTAGATATACGATATAGTGGGGCTATATCTAACCTTTTATACTAGGGAATTAAGTAGTAAAAGCTTGTCCGTGATTTCGTGTATGAACGGCACATAGTGTGTTTGGCCAGTGCATTAGCTGCCTCCCCCGCCCTCGCGCTTTCTCACGCCCACACTTCTTGCCTTTCTTCTTTATTGCTCACTGTTCATAGCTTTGTTCTATTATTGCTTTATATGTCTCTTGCTATATAGATAACATGTCTATATTCGCTTTGCAAAGTCGTATTCAAACTTATCAAAACCTATGAGGCAGGTGATACATAATGCGTCGCCTAGTTCTTTTATTGTATTTATAAATTAATGACACATTGATAACCAACGTCACAATAAATAAAAAAAATAGATAGGAATGACTTCGTTGGACCAATCTTGTGTGTTCCACTACGTATTTAAAACATATTTTTTTTATAGCTTAATCTCCATTTAGCAAGAAGGTAACAGCATAGGTGGCCAGAGCGGATATAGCAATCAATTGTTGGTGCCGACTAATGTGTTGCTTACCTTATACTAAGTAGCGTGGTAGGAACACAAAACACATATTTTTTCGCCAAGAGCTAAAAGATTATTGTCGCTTATAAAGGATTCAGTGCTAAATACCTGCTGTGTGGCCCGTTGGCTGCGTAATCCGTTAATACTTTAAGCGCAAGGATGTCTCGCAAAAAAAAAAACAGTTTAGTAAAATTATATAACTTCCGAACGTTTTTCAATAAAAATTAGGAGAACACGGTAGGCATACAAAAAGGCGCAAGCCTGTCAGTAAGCTGTAGCGCAGAGTGGCTGCCATAAACGACTTCTTTTTCCCATGAGATAATTTTATCAAAGAGTATTAACGTTAATGGCACGTGTAGTGATAAGATGATATGACGTCTCCGCGTCGTCTCGCGTGCGCACGTGGGTAGACAATGGGTCGCGCGGGGGCGGCGCGGGCGCAACCAAAATGTGAGCCTACGCCGCCCGCCACGACGACGCGCTATTAAAGCCTTCATATTTTATTGATTAATTAACATCGCTTATGGAACGAAACGAAAATCGAAATATTAAACATTCCTTTGCGGTATGGTCTAATATGGTTGATATTATAATTTTCCAGTTGGATTTATGAATGAAATTAATAATGTTGTTTACCTGTTGGAGATGTATGTGTTTTGGTCACAATTCAGGTGCTATGAAGTTGTTGTAGTAATGTTGTACGTGTGGTATAGTGGTGTAGCGTGTGTGGCGCGCGCCGGGAGCTGCCATGCCGCCCGCGGCGCCCTTTGTCGGCGCCCCCCGCCGCTAGCTCTCCCACTTACGTGAAAAATTGCTCCAAACTACATTTATGTTTTCCAAATATCAATTCCTATAAAATAGACGTAAAAACTTGTGACACTTGTACTCGATTTGAATTCAGAATTTATTGGCGTGAACACAAGAAAGGTTTTAGTTTGTTTTGTCAGTGGTGATGATAAACCTATTTTAGTATCCTTGATTTTAAACATTCCGTATACTTTGGTAGTTTTGACTTTTTACATTAATACACGGACAAAATGTACCTACGATACGAAATTCGTGAAAACAAATGATAATATTCTAGATCGTCAAAAGTCAACACGTTTGTTTTAAAAACGACAGACAGCTATAAACGTAGATGTAATTAATTACCTTACAAGATTTTTGACGATCTGAGGGTACCAATCAGAACTTAGAACCGTATTTTCTTTATAACCACGCAAGCTGAGTCACCGGGAAGAAGTACATTTGAATATATTTCGTGGAAGGGAACGACACTCAGTCGTGTATAAATGAAATTGGCGTGTCGACAACTGGATGCAATACCGATGAAGTCGTCAGTCAACGTTACGGAATCAATTGGTCACCGGACTCGGCGGCCAACGATGTGATTTACTGGCGCGTCGTGACAGCAGGTGCCTCGAACGATACGCTACGGATCGGTAGCGATCGAGCAGTCGATCGATTACAAATAAACCGATGCCGATATCGCCGCTCCTATTCACGTCTCTTACGAAAAAAGTTGATGTAAAGGTCGTGCGGAAAACTGTAATCGATTTATATTAAAAAGCTACAATTTCTCAGAAAAGTACCCGGAGCATATAGTCTAGTATACAGACATTAATATAATATGTTTAGTATAGTTTATTATTATCGTGTTGGGGAAACTGGCCGACCTCTCAAATAATATTAATCTCCAGGAATTAAAGTCCCGTACCTTCGTCATCGATTGAATACGAATATTTTATTATACTGATTCTATCACTAAATACACGTTCGAAAAAGTTCAAGTGACTGCGTGTGTTATACAGGTAAATGGGCCCTAGAGTATCTAAGCCTACAGAGGATGGGACTAATCTAAGTGAGGCTCTGAGCACGTGTTCTTAAGGTAAAGATGGAATTGCACGTGGATGTTGTCACTTGTGCTGATTAGGTGAAATTCATTAAAATACTAGAGCACGATCTAGCAGTGACAGTGATTCTAGTCTTCTTTTAGTTGGGTTTCGATAATTGGACTGATTTGATTATTATACAAAAAGTACGTAAGGGTTAAATATCATCGTGTAAATTATATATTGCACTGCGATATCCAGAAAACATTATGATTATCACACGAAATGCGGTATCAAATTCGGAAGCTCAGAGAGCTCTCACAAACTTTCGCCTTAGAATTGGCATCTTGTTTGTTTGCCGACGTTGCGAGGGTAAAAAAAGCATGGGTAACTATTATCCTACTAATATTGTAAATGCGAAAGTTTGTGAGAATACTTGTAACTCAATCACACCAAAACAGCTGAATGGAATTGGGTGAAGTTTAAGACATAGATAGACAGTTTAGGACATGTTTTACTCCAAAACCAATTCTAGTAATGGCGGGGCACAGCTTAATGTATATATAAGATGTTGCCATCTACAGCACATACATTTGTGGACAAGGTCTGTAAACGATTACAGACTCAACGAGGTGGTCCTTGACGATGTCCGTCCCTTTCTTCCTCACCTCCAACATAATAAATCATGTCCTTTTGTAAAACGTGATGATACAGAATAAACATATTGTGAGATCTCAGCGGCTTTCGGCTTATTTTGTGCAACGCAGTTACATACTTCTCGCTGAGGCTCGTTTTGAAAAGCTTCTTCAATTTGTATATTTTTTTCACGCAATAGAAATATCTCGCTGCTTCGACCGCGTTATAGTAAATCAAACAAATGTGGATGTCAGTTACTGGAAGTAGGTACTGCCGTATTACCATACTTTATTCGAGCAATTTTTCTCTGTAACACACCCTGTATCCTTTAACGTATTTCTGACAACTTGTATGCACAATTTCATAATGATAGGTTAAGTAATTAAGACGTGAAAGCGTGACAAACAAACTGCATTTATAATATAAGATTACGATTAACACGAATATAATAACTATGTTATTGTTATACATTCAATTAACGTCCTGTGATTGTACCGATCACCGATAAGTTAATTTCCTCACATAAACTTTCATCGAGCACTTTCTAGTATTCGAATGCCATTTCAGTGATGATGAGTGAGAGATGTATCTAAGCAGTGCTATTCCTGTCTTGTCTCTGGATAGCGGTTCTTGGAATGCGGCGGAAGTCCCGAGCGGATCCCGCAAGCCGCCTCCTTATTAATGGCCTGTTTAGACGAGCTCCTTTGTTACTCGCTCACGTCCTGCCACTTCATCGCACCACGGACTAGTGTCTACGCCAATGCATGTACAACATCCGATACCGTCTATCTTGGCTACTACAAATAATACTCCCAGCTAAAGGAGTAACGGACAACGCTCCCTTCAAAACAATACACGACAAAAACAATAGATATATGGTGAGCTTTGGCCGCTTTGGCACATTCGTCCACAGTTGCGACCAGTTTAAATTGACGTATCCTGTTGTCAGATTTCCTGGCGTTAATCCTACAGATCGGGTGTTTAAATTAGTTACGACTCACGGGTTCAACTTCTTCTTTGATGTTTGATTGGTATCTTTACTGTTTGAAAGGGATATTTTATGTTACCTATTGATTTAATGCTTTGAACTAAGGTGAATCGTTACTTATTTTGTACGTAAGAGATAGTAGGAAGAGATTCAGACGGTCGTCTAGTCTAGTGGTTAGTGCTCCTGACTGCGAAAGTTAAGGCAACGGGTTCGATTCCCGCTGACGGCAGATAATTGTGTGATGGACATGAATAATTGTACCTTAAAATCTAAATCAAAAAATCCAAATCAATATGTATAAATTGACTTACACATACTTATATTATGTGTTAGTCAATTTGTGTGGAATGGTCCTAAAGTATCCTCACGCCTTCCCACAAGGGTCCCTGAAATTCCCTGGGTCCCACACACCCTCTTTCCGCCGGAGATAGATATGTTTAGATGAATCCGACAATATTCACAAGGTCGTGCTGCGCTTTTGCCCCTAAATTTATATCATGTTATTGTTTTATTGTCTCGCTCGCCTACGTAACAGGTTCTATTGTCTCGCTCGCCTACGTAACAGGTTCTATTGTCTCGCTCGCCTACGTAACAGGTTCTATTGTCTCGCTCGCCTACGTAACAGGTTCTATTGTCTCGCTCGCCTACGTAACAGGTTCTATTGTCTCGCTCGCCTACGTAACAGGTTCTATTGTCTCGCTCGCCTACGTAACAGGTTCTATTGTCTCGCTCGCCTACGTAACAGGTTCTATTGTCTCGCTCGCCTACGTAACAGGTTCTAACAAAGTACTCTTGATCAATCGACAGCCATCTGATTTGCGAAGCTTGGGTCGCGAGTTTAATTTCTGTTACGGGCGGATATTTGAGTGATGAACACTTAACTCGTGGATTTGCTATGTATTTAAGTCATTATCTATCTATATAAGTATGATAAACGTTATTATAATACAAGCTTTTATTTAATTCGTAGTAATTTTTCTGTTTTCAATTTTCTACTTAATTTATAAGCTATGAAAACTTTGCTTAATTTAGGACTAGGTCAATTCGTGTGGCACTTTTGTTAATGACTTTCTATATATATATATATGTATATAATAACTTTATATATATATATATATATGTATATAATAACTTTATATATATATATATATATATATATATATGTATATAATAACTTTATATATATATATATATATATATATATATATAATAACTTTCCCACACCTTCCCACCAGTGTCCCCGAAGGGGTAGGCAGAGGTGAATAGGTAGGTAGTACCCATACACCCACTTTGCGCCAGAGATATGTTTGGTACCAACGTGACAGATGGCGAATCCATCGCCGTTACTCAACCACGACTATACATACGCCTTTGAATTGTTTCTCAGACGTATGCAGATTTCCTCTACTGACTAATCACTGTACTTAAGTTCAGAAAAACTCATTGGTATAATAATATAATGATATATCCTCACGCCTTCCCACAAGGGTCCCCGAAGGGGTAGGCAGAGGTGTATAGGTAATACCCACACACCCACTTTCCGCCAGAGGTATATTAGGTGCCAACGCGACAGATGGCGAGTCCATCGCCGTTACTCAAGCACGACTATACATACGCCTTTGAATTTCTTCTCAGACGTATGCAGGTTTCCTCTCGATGTTTTCCTTCACCGTTAAGCTCGTGGTGTGACTAATCACTGTACTT
>JACCPG010003292.1:0-48988 GCA_016069955.1 Drepana arcuata | reverse complement strand
TAAATTTATTTCATTGGGACCTTAGTTTATTTTATGTCTCAGGGCCTTTGGTTTCAACAATCAAATTGAGAAACTCCTCCATTTTAAAGTCGGTTAATAAAACTGAAATATCAACCTCCATACACCTAGTCATGAATAAATCTTATTCACCTTAGCATCAGAATTTGCATGCAGCATTTAGCATTAGCCTTGAAATAACCTGTTTTCTATTTACGTTTAAGTTCATGTTTAAGTATTATGAAATACGACTATGTTAAGGCACTCACGTTGCACTTACACAAGTTAATTATGAGTGTTAAATTTCTGTTAAAAAAAGCCGTGATGGCTGAGTGGTTCGAGTCGAGTTGGCAGCAACTCAAAGATTGCAAGTTCGAATCCCGACTGTACCAATGAGTTTTTCTGAACTTAAGTACAGTAATTAGTCACGCCACGAGCTTTACGGTGAAGGAAAACATCGAGAGGAAACCTGCATACGTCTGAGAAGAAATTCAATGGCGTATGTATAGTCGTGCTTGAGTAACGGCGATGGACTCGCCATCTGTCTCGTTGGCACCTAATATACCTCTGGCGGAAAGTGGGTGTGTGGGTATTACCTATACAGCTCTGCCTACCCCTTCGGGAATCCTTGTGGAAAGGCGTGAGGATATTATTATCTACATATAATATTAATATTATATTTACAAACCTATCAATAGGTAGCACATACAAATACCAAATATATTATTTATATTAGGTTTGCATAAGAGGTATATTATATTTAATCTTTATTAAGTAACTTGCTGTCCCGCCAAGCTTCGCCCGGGTGAAAAGGTAAAATTTCCTGAAATACGATCGTAGCGCCACCTATCGGATCCAATTGTGAATCTAAACCATTCTCGAATCCACCTGAAGCCACAGAAAAGTGTTCGGGCTTTTATTTTACACCCATGTCTGATTTGCGGAGTTACTTTAACATTATGATATCTATCTCCTAAGATGTTGATGGAAATCAAGTGATGTCAAGTACAAATTCGTTTACATTACATACTTGTGATTAATAATAATAATAATACTTTATTTCAGATATCAAAAGATCCATATTTTGTTAGTAAAAATAGAATGACTTAAAAAATAATGTTAGGTGTTACATTTAATCAACCTCTTCACGAGGCAACTCCATATCGGGGAAGCGTAGCTATCTGCCACCGATTTAAGAATACTGTCTTGGCTGCCCCTCACTAGACTTATCAGAGATGCTGTTTTCTTTCTTATTATGGCATGAAAACCATCATTTTGGTTTTTGCAAACATCTCTGAAGCACTGCAGTACCGAGGCAGCCCCAACAGCATCCTGAAGATATATATATAAGATATTATTATATATACATATTGGATGCGCAGGGCGTCCAGCGATCTTTTGGTGTAGCTGACCCATCGGCTTTCCGTGTAAAAACTCTGACAAAATGCTTTAAAAAGCGTGATTTTATTTTCATCAGTACAACGGTAGAACCTGCGTATCAGCATATTGCCTCGAACCGCTAGAGCCCTACGCTCCCTCTCAACATCAATGTTGTCTTTAAGGTCGTCGGTAAGGTGATGCCCCAAATATTTAAAACTGTTAACCCTTCCAACGTTCAAGCCATTAAGGGTGATGTTATGGATATACTTGGGACCCACCGACGGCCCCAAGGACCAAAGATCATGTACTCACTTTTCTTTACATTATAAACAAGCCCGTGGGCAGCCGCATATATTTCACACACTGACATTTCTCTCATAGCACCCGCAGTAGGGCTAAGCATAACCATATCATCAGCGTAACTAATGTTATTGATGTCACACCATCCACCCGACATCCGACACGCATGCAGCTCCACTATAAGATCATTAATATAGAGGTTAAACAGCTTCGGAGAAGGAAGTCCACCTTACTTCACACCGCACTCCAGTTTGTAGGCTTCAGAGCACGCGCTAGACCATTTTACATAATTGGTTTGATGGCTGTTCCAATACTGCAAGGCACTAACAATTTCATCCGGTACACCCCTGTCTGCTAACTTCCTCCATAGCACGTCGTAGGACACAAGGTCAAAAGCCTTGGAGAGGTCAAGAAAGCAGGCGTACACCGGCGTTTTGCGATCTGTGTAATACTTAACAGTATGTTTGAGTCCTACTATAGCACTCTCTGTTGATAGTTGTGGCTGAAAACCAAACTGAGCATCATGGAAATGTAAATATTTCTTTAAGCAGGAATCAAGCAAACTGTCAAGTATTTTAGCTATAATTGTAGCAAGTGAAATAGGGCGGTAATTCATCTTGTCCGAAATACCACCTGTCCTGTTCTTCACGATTGGCACCACGTTTGTTTTCATTACAGCATCAGGTATGTGTGAATGACTGATGCACATTGAAAAGAACATGGACTAAACTCTCGGTAGGTGAACCCCCGCACATCTCAAGTGCTCTATACTAAGCCCATCATGTCCGGGTGACTTCCCTCCTCTCATTTTCTGCATAGCTTGGCAGTGAAACTCACGACATGCATATCTCTCCGACCCACCATCTCCGAAGCTGTTGTTGGAGGGCCAAGAGGAGATCTAAGTTCAAAGTGTTCCCTCAAAATATTAGCAATATCCACGGGCTCATTTAATCCATCGACGCTCACCGGAGGGCCAGGACCCTTTGATAAACTACTAGTTGCTTTCCAGAACTTACAAAAGTTTTTGGTAGATCTATACTTAGCTAAGTTGTCCATTTTAATTTGCTCTTGCTTGTTCTGGCACCATTTTAAACGGCTTTTGAAAATTCTCCGCGAGTCACGCATTAGTTCAAAAATAGGCCCAGTAGAAGGCCTATTGGAAAACACCCAGTTTTCAAATTTATCTCTGGCCTCTTGGTGAGCGTCACGCACGTATGCATTCCATCCAACTAAGTATCTACCTTTGGCTTTTTATTACATTGTCTGTTTGTTTTCTTAGCTGAGTCACATTACGTATTTACAATAACTTCGGACAGATTATCCAGTACATGTTTATGGCTCAATAAACTGCACGTTCCCCGACTGCATTCGGCAAACTCTGGAGGAAATAAAATCTCCCGAAACTTGCTATTACACAGCTATGCATGATACCGGCTTATTTGCGTCTCATCCCTCTGACCCCATAAAACTGAGCTTCGAGGCACATCATGTGTCGCCAGTCTAGGTCTTACTACAGATAGATCACATTTCATGTACAGAGGCAGGTGTGATCCGACCAGAAACATCTTCTTCTACACCTACCTCACCAATAGTTTGCCATGCTGAAAGTGATACTACACAATGATCTAACCACCTCCTACACCCATGAGCGTCACTTATAAAGGTGTACGTATTAGAGTCTAATCCGAGTTTTTGTATATCAGCACATATCCAAGATTCATCTGTACAAAAATCCAATAAATCATTAAAGAACAATTCTTGAGGATAAGCATTGAAATCACCTAGTATGAAAACGCTTTCAACTTCAATACTTGCTACAATAGCACAAATTTCACCTAACACCTCTGTAAATATTGGTAAATTTTCAGACCCTTCAGTTGGCATATACACCGAAAAAACAATAAACGAGCTATCCCCAACAGTAACTCTTATAGCAATAAGTCTGGAACTAGTACATTGTATAATGGAAACTGAGTCGAATAAGCCCTTTCTCCATAGAATAGGTACTCCTCCATAATGGTCTCCCAATTAGCACACCATTAGTGTGTCAATTGCAGATGTACCTGTGTATTCGAAGTTATCAGAAATAGTTCCTAACAATGGTATGTCATAAGGAAGAAGCCATGTCTCTTGTAATGCTACAAGATCAGACGTTTTACAAATATTTCTAACGTTATCAATTGAGCGCTTAATGGACTTACAATTACAATTAAAAGGTGTAAACTTACAAATTTGTTTTTGGTGTATAACCATCTTGAGGTAATTTTAAAACATTATCATGTAACCCTGATTTAGTTGGATACTTAAAATGCACAAAGCGCCTGAACGTAATTCCATTCGGCCACAGTTGATCATTTAAAAATAAATCTAATTTATACTTTGATACAAACAATCTAAATGCGTTATACTGTTTAGTTTTTTGTCCATTCCTCATTTTCAAAGTAACCGTTTCATTTGTTTTCTCTTTTATGTAGTTAATAATGTCCTCTTCTTTCGTCTCTTTACTAACGTTCGATATAAGAAGCGGAACATTGACATTTGCTGCTTTAAATTTAGTCTCAGGCGCATTAGAGGCACATCCTTTTTGTCCTATTAACTTGTATCGTTTTGATGATTTATTTTTCCCTATTTGCCCATCCATTGTATAGACATCACGATAATTGCATAAGAGCCTGATACTGGAGAACTAGCAACTATCGTACTTTGTACTCCACCTACATACGCTGTCAGCTTAGTAGGGATCTCAACAGAAGCAACCGCACACTCCGCTGACTCACGCATAGTGTCCGCATTAATAACATATTTATTTGGATAAGGATAAATATTAATGCAAATAATGCATTAATTTGGAACAAATTTAATAATTACCATAAATTATAGTTAGTCAATCTTAAAAGATACACATATGCTGTTGCGGACTTTTATTTAGAACTTTTAAAGATTTCATTATACATGATATTTGCGTAAGTTAAACCCTTTACGCAGTGCACGCAACGGAAGCTCTCGAAAAGGAATATTTTTCCCGTGATGTGACGTTGTAGCGTGATGTTTTATAGCCTAAAGCCTTCCTAGAGAAATGGACTATCCAATACAAAATTTTTCAATTCCAACCAGTAGTTCCTGAGATTAGCGCGTTCAAACAAATAAACAAACTCTTCAGCTTTATAATATTAGTATAGATTTTATACTTTTTCGTTTTTGAAGTCGGTTTTTCTATCACTATACTGGTAATGCTTGTTTTCGCATTCGATCTGCTGCGGTACTCTTAAATATGCGTACCAATCCCTTGGGAATCTTTTCACACCCTTCTTGCAAAATTCTATGTTGAACTCTCTAGGGTAAACTTCAACTGGGAGTTTAATCTACAGTTTGACCGTTTGCGGCAGGAAACTCTTTCCAAGCCGCGATGAAAGAAACCTGTTCGGTCTGGGGATGAATTCCCCATTGATATTGGGGTGTAGCCGAAGTGCTATTATAGAAGAGGTAGTCACTCTTAATCATAATTACCTTATTTTTACCGTAGGTCTCTAATGGTAAGTAATGGTTTGTAAGTTTAGAGGGAATTGGCTCTCTTTTGGGTGGTGGCCGAAGTGCTATTATAGAAGAGGTAGTCACTGCAAGGGGTAGTCACCCCTACCCAGTCAAGGGGTAGTAAAAATTAGGTAGTTATGTTTTAAATCATAATTACCTAATTTTTACCGTAGGTCTCTAATGGTATGAAAGTCTAGAGAGAACTGGCGCTCTATTATTTCTGCCTACCCTGTTAGGGAGTCGACGTGATGACATGTATGCATGTATATCTCAAATCAACTCCCAGCATATTTTTTCAACTGAAGTTGTGTCCTGAAGCTGTAATGATACTATTTCAGTTCGCACTCCTTACTTCCAAAGTTGACGAAGGATAACAACAGGATTTACGCAACACACCTCGGACACAATAAATACACACCAGAGCTATTTTTGGATTCGTATCGATACTGTATTTTGGTAAGTAACGTGTGCATTTGATAATGGGCTTTTCGGTCAGAATCTTTGCCCGCTAGATGGAAGTGTGACGGATAGCTAAGGTGTAGGTCAGAAAGTATCTAGTTTGATCTTTCCACTGATAATAATATAAAAAAGCAATCCATCGAACTAATAAGAATGCATGAAGATCAAGGCAATGCCGTAACTGGTTAAGCATTTTCTAAGGATAAAAATACTAATGAAAAGCCGTGGTGGCCGAGTGGTTCGAGCATTCGCCTGCGACGCAAAGGTCGCAAGTTCGAATCCCGACTGTACCAATGAGTTTTTCTGAACTTAAGTACAGTGATTAGTCACACCACGAGCTGAACGGTGAAGGAAAACATCGAGAGGAAACCTGCATACGTCTGAGAAGAAATTCAAAGGCGTCTGTATAGTCGTGCTTGAGTAACGGCGATGGACTCGCCATCTGTCACGTTGGCACCTAATATACCTCTGGCGGAAAATGGGTGTGTGGGTATTACCTATACACCTCAGCCTACCCCTTCGGGGACCCTTGTGGGAAGGCGTGAGGATATATTATTATATATATAGTCTACCGCCGCCTTTTAGGCGCTACCCTACACAAACCTTTGGGTTTCACGAATGATAATGTTTCCTCACGGTATGTTCTGTCCTCGTAAGGTGACATACCTCGTAAGGTGACTTACTTCCTATTAATTAACGACACATCATTTTTGAGTTTGGCAGAAGATGGTTTTTTAAAAATCATAATAAATAATGGTATGAAATCCATACTTTGTACAGTACATCAATAACACGTCGCAGTAAGAAATATAATTTTGAAATGTTGATGTTTCAGCTCTGTGAATACATTTTTGCCCATGACTATTGCAATGGGCTAATTGCTATAATGGACTTTAGAGAAGCGCAGATTTCAGATTTCGTTGGTGCCATAAATTTAGTGGAAATGCAACAAATTCTGACTATCCTTATGGTAAATTATTTTAGTTTTGATAAGTTTGAAAGTATTTAATTTTTTTTTAAAAGAGTGGTTTCGGATTATTATTATTTTTTTATAATTATCGCTTATTATACATAGTGATACGATATTATTCTATATTCCGACTACGAAATTTAACTTAAATCCTTATGTTTGCTGTTTAAACGCATGGCCAAGTGGCAGTATTATAAAAACTATTAGAAAATTAACATGCATTTTTTGTCTGAGACTATGGATTTTGATCTTTTAAATTTAATTGAATTACAAATTTGATAGTTCCAATAATAGTACATCCGTGGTTTTTTCAAAAGTTTATCTGAAAGTCTGTCTTTTTTAGATGTTAGCACACTACACTACACTCGCTGTAGTATAGTGTACTAACTGTTGTTTAAAAATGCTATGTTCTTGTATCAGGATGGCTATGGACTGCGAATAAAAGGCATACATTTAGTGACGTCGTCGAACACTATCGAAATTCTGGTGAAGATTTTCAAACAGATGTTCAGTAAGAAAATTGGAGACAGAATCCATGTTCATAAAACGATAGAGACTGTACATAAAGTCGTGCCAAAAGAGTTTCTCCCTTATGAGTACGGGGGAGACGAGAGGTCATTGAAGGAACTGCAAGGTAAGATTTCTTGAATATAAGACTTATATGGTATGAACAGGGGCCGAAATTAAGTACTAAGAGATGGACAAAGAATGAGAATTCAATGATTGGCTTGTATTGGATTATTATATCCGGTATTTAAGAACTTGTGTCTCTTCAATTGTTTTCTTTTCTAAGAAGAAAAATTATATATATGAAGAAAGTTAATTACTTACTATCTCTAAGAATTTCTTGATTATGAGAGGTTTCTATTTCACTTCTAGAAATGCATGTATAAAGTTACATTAAATTGATCTTCATTTACATACTACGGCTTTTGCCTTTTAATAATATTATATATAGATGCTTGTATTTTAATTAGGATAAATTATAATTACGACATATGATAAACACTTTACGACATATGATAAACATTACATATGAAAATATGGGTTTGCTTGTAACACTTTCACTACTAAACCACTCACCTAATAACTTTGCATACATTCTATATAAAGTACAGTCAAAAGTACAAATCGATAATTAACTACCCTTCTTAAAAGTACTATTCCCGAGGAATTAAGGCTATTGTCGTTTTACTACCAGTAACTTAACATGCGCAACTTTTATCACAAGCTCAATGCAAATATGACTTTCATTTTTTTTTTCAGACGAATGGTACGATGCCCTAAGCTTAGAAAAAAATGTTAATTACTTTAAGATGATTCAAAATGCTTCTACGGATGAAAAGTGTCGTCTAACTGCGAAGTTCAACGAAGAATACATGGGAACGCCTGGTAGTTTTAAGAATTTGATTGTTGATTAAAATCCTTACAAATCCTTCACCTCAAATATTCCGTATTCATCCTATGAAGTTTATTTATATCTTTACTTAATCCCAGTTACATAAAATAAACTAGAACTCCTTACTGGTTCCATAATATCTATAATTTTTTAATAAAGTTAATAAACACGAATGGTACTTAATATTACCGAGTTTATCGCCAATAAAAATGTATCCAATTTTTTTTTTATTCTTCTTTATATTTTTTATATTAATTTTTTTCATGAATTATCTGAACATAAGCATTTATAATATATACTAGCTATCTCGACCAGCTTCGCTTGGGTGAAAAAATTAACTTTCCTGGAACACGATCGCAGCCACCTATCGCCATCAATTGTGAATGTAAAAGTGTCTAAAAATCTAATCATATACAACGCGGCAACGCTAATATTCTGTGTCGAGATAATCAAAACGAACATATATGTATGTTATATATAGACGTCATATATGTATGCTATATATAGACGTCATATATGTATGCTATATATAGACGTCATATAGACTTAGATATAGATACAGGTAATACCCATACATCAACTTTTCGCCAACGTACCTACAAGCACGATTGAACATACGCCTCTGAAAGCCTTCTCGAACATAATGCAGATTTCCTCCCGATATTTGTGGTGTGGCTAATATTTGTATTTGAGTTCAGAAAAACTCATTGGTACAGTTGGGATACGAACATGCAATCATTGTGTGGCAGGTATGCATGGCAATGAATTGCTCCTCTTGTAGAGAGTTTATATATGTAACTACCCCTACGTAAAAGGGAACAAAATGTTAAAAAAGCAAACCGGGGAGTTTGTTTCGCCGTTTCTTCTCCTGGCAGGTATTTTTTCTTGGAAACGGTGGTAACTTTAGTCTATATTAAACGTGACGTTCAATAAGTGTTCCCTGTGTCCCTTATGTTGAATAAAATATTTTGATTTTGATTTTGATTTTGATCGACTCGAACCACGCGGCCACCAACGGCTCTATAAACTATACATAAATTATATAATCGTAAAATTTATATAGATACTCCGTCTACAATGAAACACAAAATACACTTTAACGTGATACCCGCATTCAGAAAAAATATACACCTATTAGTTTTTATTACTTACTAGTTTTTACCCGCGGCTTCACCCGCGTGAAGTTCGAAAAAGCAGCTTATGTATTTTCTTGCTAGAATCGGTGCAGCCGCTATGCCGTGAAAGAACGACATACTTAATACTATTAGAACTTTGAATTTTTTGGTATTCTGTCTTTATCCTAGTTATAAGCCATCACCATTACAATAATTTTCAGCTGAATCGGTTCAGCTGTTTTGCCGTGAAAGAGCAGCAAATATCCAAACTTACAAACTTTGACCTTTATTATATTAGTAAGATTAGCTGTGCCCCGCGGCTTAGTCTGCGTAAAATAAGCTTCATTAGTAGATTAAAAAAAACATACTACAACTCAAATCAACCTATACACCTCTGCCTACCCCTTCGGGGACCCTTGTGGGAAGGCGTGAGGATATATTATATATATTATTATATACAACTCAAATCAATTCAAATCAATATCTTTTTATTTCATATAGGCCCAGGTGGGCACTTATAAAACGTCGAAAAAGAAGCAGAAGCACAATTCGGGTTGGTCGCTTCCATGGAGAAGAACTGGCAAGAAACTCCATGGTTACTCTTTTTAAATCATTAGGGATATACAATAACAATATTTTTTCGTTACAGCAATAGTACCCAAGTATGGGGGAACAACGTAGGGCCGACAATAGGTCGTTGCTTACTACACAAAGCATACATAAAACAAGATAATTATAACAGTGTTAGCAAGATCTAAGAATCTGCAAAGCCTACAATGTTCTCGTGTGAGAACATTGTAGGCTTTGCAGATTGTTATATATAACTTGTTTAATTTGTCTTATTTGTGAACACTCACAAATAAGACAAATTAAACAAGTGACACAAATTCACTATGTGTGAATCCACCTATAATCTATTTCTGTGCCAAACTCCGTTTTGTAGTTTTTGCAAGAAAGCGGAACAAGCATTTTTCGTATTTATATTTAATATTAATAGGTTTCTAAAAAACTGTGGTGATGTGTTTCGAGTAGTTCCTTGAGACACAGATATCGCAAGTTCGAAGCCCGACTGTACCAATAAATTTTTCTGAACTTGGGTGATTAGTAACACCAAGAGCTTTACGCTGACGGAAAACACCGAGAGGAAATCTGCATACGTCTGAGAAGCAATTAAAAGCATGTATAGTCGTGCTTGAGTAACGGCGATGAACTCGCCATCTGTCACGTTGGCACCTAAACTATATAGAAAGTGGGTGTGTGGTACTACCTATACACCTCTGCTTACCCTCTTTCGGGGACCGTTGTGGAGAGGCGTGAGCGAAAGGGATTCCAAAACTTGAAAAAAAATTGACCAAACAACATTTTCGAAATTCACATCAGATTTGGAAGCCTTCCTGAAAACCAGTAACAATGGCTAATTATAATAGTTTTTTAAGAAAAATAATAAAATTTACCATCTAATGATATAAAAGTCGCACACTGGTCCATTACGATGCTTACGCTTTTAAGTTCTTGTTTGATAATTATATTCATCAAAATAATAATAATTTACTATTATCTCAAGTGGGTGTGTGACCTGTTTTCTAACGATATCATAAGATTGAGTCAAACAGTTGTCAATAGACGTCACTACGGTTGTCCAGTTTTTAAACATGGAGTCGCTCAAAGTAGACCAGATTTTATTGTTTAATCCAGATACACTACTCGCGGTTAGGCAAAATTTTAACTTGGATCAACCTGGAAGTATGATGGAGGTTGTCAATATACTAGACGCGTGGGTTAAGAAACAGAGTCACTTTATAAAGACAGATTTTGGTAAGTAGATTATTTTGTTATAATGTTCTACTGCTAATGGCCCTTTGAGTAAAAATGGAATTCGCTTTAAGGATTGTTATAATCTATTTTTCTTATCAGTTAAGGATTGTTGCAACCAATAATGCGCCACAGTGAAGCCTGGCTTATATATAACAAAACATTATTATATACATAAGTAGATAGAACTTACATTGTGCTATTGTTACTAGCAGACCTGGCCACGCGTTGCTGTGGCAAAGATTTTTGTTATATATATTACATCTATACAAATAAATAAAATGTGACTGTCTGTTTGTAATATTAAAATAACCGCTTTTTATTAAATGTATATGGATGTCTACGGTATATACACCAAAATATTTATTTTTAAAATTTTTTTCTCTCTGTCTGTTCGTTCCGGGTAATCTCTGAACGGCTGGACCGATTTTAATGGGACTTTCACTGTCAGATAGCTGATGTTAAAAGGAATAACTTACACTACTTTTATTTTGGAAACTGAACAATACTTCTTTTTGGTTAAATTCCACGCGGACGAAAGGCACAGCTAGTTGTAAATAAATACTTACTCAATCCAGTCAACAGATATCGCCATATGTTAGAATCGTTTGGCGCTAATAGATAATTGTCACTTTCAAATAATGGACAATTAATTAGCAATAAAATAATATTATTTTGTGATTGAAACAGCGATTAGTCACACCACGAGCTTTACGGTGAAGGAAAACATCGAGAGGAAACCTGCATACGTCTGAGAAGAAATTCAAAGGCGTATGTATAGTCGTGCCTAATGTACCTCTGGCGGAAAGTAGGTGTGTGGGTGTTACCTACACACCTCTGCCTACCCCTTCGGGGACCCTTTGTGGGAAGGCGTGAGGATATATTATTATTATTATTATAAAATAATATTGTAACTATGAATTGAGATGTAAGCTATCCTATCTTTCAAATTGGATCAAACTGCATTTTGATGCAAATTTGATTTAAATTTGTTAAGTAGTTTTGTAGTCCAACGTGGACACAACCTGATGCGTAATTGATATGTTAAGAAGAAATATATATATGTGTGTGTGTGTTTGTGTGTTACATTACCACTACCAATAAAATAGCCCCCTTAAACTAACCCTTTTTTGCAGACAGACATTACTTAGAGACATTGATAATCGTATCAAAAGGTTCGCTGGAACGAGCCAAGTCGAGGTTGGACAAAATGTGTACACTAAAGACATTGATGCCCAAATTCTTTACAAAACACAACGCCTCCAAAGATTTTGGATACTTGAAAGATATTTTGTAAGTAAACACATACACATTTTGTTACTAACATAGCAGTAAGTTCATTTACTAACAAATATGGAAATTAATCTGAAATAAATTATGATTATTATTATTATATTATATATATGCATTATCACGCCGTTTCACTTACTGTTTAGCAAGTCAGTAAATGTATTTATATAATCTTCATATCTGATACCCCTTCTACCCCTTCGGGGACCCTTGTGGGAAGGCGTGAGGATATATTATTATTATTATATCTGATGCTTAGCTTATTTCTTTTACAAAGAGTTAGCGAAATTTGATTGGCCGAACGATCATAGTAATACTTAGGATCTGTGGTACATTGTGTAAATTGAACGTCACATGTCATTCCAATCCGGACACTGACATTCTAATAATACGTCATCCAGTGGTCTCCAGTGAGTTCCTGATTGTAAAGCTGAAGGCAAATATATATTTTATGCCCACGAATATTTGTACCGTACATTAATTATGAAATGTGGTGCTGGAGAAGGATGGAAAAAATCTGCTGGACGGAAAGGGTGACAAACGAAGACGTGCTGAAAAGAGTTAAAGAAACAAGAATTCTGCTGGAAACAGTCGAGAATAGAAGAGGAAAGATGATAGGCCACCTTATACGACATGATAGCTTCTTTAGAAACATTTTAGAAGGAAAGGTAGAGGGGAAGAGAGGAAGAGGAAGACCAAGATTAACATACATGGGTCAGATCAAGGAAAAAAATTCTCTCATGACGTATAAGGAGGTCAAGGAGGTTGCGCTGGACAGAAGCGAATGGAGGGGACTGCATCAGAGACGCCGACAAGAGCCCAGCTCTTAAATTTGTGATGACATTAATTAAATTATGTATATAATACGCCGTGGTGGCCGAGTGGTTTGAGTAGTTGCCTGCGACACAAACATCACAAGTTTGAGTCCCGAATTAGTTTTTCTGAACTTAAGTACAGAGGTTAGTCATACCAAGAGCTTTACGGCGAAGGAAAACATCGAGAGGAAATCTGCATAATATATAGGTATATATATCTTCACGCCCTCCCATTAGGAAGTCCCTCGCCAGAGATATATTTTAGGTTTCAACGTGACAGATGGCGGGTCCATCGCCTTTACTCAAGCCCGACTATACATACGCCTTTGAATTGCTTCTCAGACGTATGCAGGTTTCCTCTCGATGTTTTCCTTCTCCTTTAAGCTCGTGGTGTGACTAATCACTGTATGTAAGTTCAGAAAAAGTCATTGGTACAGTCGGGATTAAAACTTGCGATCTTTGTGTCGCAGGCAACTACTCGAACCACACGAACACCACAGCTGATATTATTAGATAATGTGTATTTTTTATTCGACCTCAAAACGTTCATGCTGAATTGCGCATAAGAAGTATCATGTGAATATTTAAATATATTCTTGACAGCCGGCCTTGTAATTCAGCTTTGTATTTCGGAAACAATGATATCATAATTGTTCAAAAACAAGTTTTTATCTAAGCTATCGTCATTTGAAATTAACTATGTATAATTTTTATACTGGTGCTTAAGGTAAGTAAATGTAAATTATATTTTACGTAAAATAAAAAGCGTGTAATTTAATCATATGAGCCGTGAGCCATGGTGGCCTAGAGTTCTAGTAGTTGCCTACAAAACAAGTACAAGTTGTAATTATATATCCTCACGCCTTTCCACAAGGAAAAAAAATCATTACCCTAGGCTGCATAGCAATTATCAAATTGACCTGTAACCTGTCAACCATCTTCAGCAGATTTATGTGTGTGTGTGTGTTTGTATATATGTGAGAAATAGTCAGAGAGAATACTATGAGAGTATGCATCGATTAATGAATTATTGTAATTTTTAAAATAGATTCATAAATCTATTAGTATTATTATTATAAATAGAACCTCATAAGGTTCTGTTTGTGTCTTTAATATTTTTTTCTGTTTCAATATATTTAAGACTAAGGTACAAATATTCGCTCCAGAACCTTCGACTACTAACACTACAATTGAGAAGATGTTCTTATTATGTGCTACTCTTGCTTTCTTCGTCGATATGGCCCCATTCACTTAAGTACCAGCAGTTATTCTTTCAATATTTTTCATCAACATCAACTTTCTTACTCTTTATTGTTAGTTACTTTTAACCAATTTTGTATCCAGAGGCATGGGCCTGCTTAGCATTAACACAGGCTGTTCTGCAGCCTAGCAATGTCAGCAGTTGCAAATGCTTTCTCATTCCATTCTGAAACCAACTAGCTAATACTACTAACCTTAGCATAATAATTATTTTGTGTAACTGTTTGATGAAATAATTTATTATTATTATTATTTATTTATTTTTTTATATATTTTTTTTCTCCCATTTTGAAGGGGTAATATAGCTGACACACGGGCCTTAACCAAGTGTGGCAGATTTTTATTTAAATATATATATGTATATACGGGTAATATTTATAAATATATTACTTATAAGGATGATGTTGAGGATGATAGAAATTTATGTGTGAGACGACACGTATTTAGTATTGCAGCTTTTTGTAGGAGTGTGAGAGTGGACTTGGGCATCTGTAGCGTGTTGAGGTGTGTCTGCAGTGTGTTTGGGACGACGCCGGTAGTGGATATCACTATCGGTAATATTCTAACTGTGTCTATTTGCCACTGTCTTTTGATTTCTATGGATAAGTCTATGTATTTGGACATTTTCTCTGTGTGTGTTGTAATAATATTGTAGGTGTTACATACAGCTATGTCTACTATGGATACAGTTTTATTTGTTTTGTCTAATATTGTGATATCTAGTCTATTATAATGTATTGTCTTGTCAGTGATTATTGTCCTATCCCAATAAACTTTATATCGGTCATTTTCTAATACAGGGTTTGGTTTGTACTTATAATAAGCAACTTTTTTATTAACAAATCCATATTTGTGGGCTATGTTTTGATGTACTATTGCTGCAAATTGATCATGCCTGTGCTTATAATCAGTCTGTACTATAGCTTTGCAGGCTCCAGTTATGTGTTGGATTATTTCGGAACTGCTATGACATCGTCTACATAGATCTGTCAGTTTATTATTATTATTATTATTATTATTAATATAACTTTTCAGTCTTTTTACCTCGTATGGATATGCTGCCAAGGTACGCTCCCATTTTAATTTGTAATAGCTCCATAGTACACACACCGGTCTGTAACATACATATGAAGGTAGATCATAATTTCCAAAACGTTTTCTCACCAAGATTGTCTTATTTCAGGCCCTGTGCAATAATACCAACCATGACTAATGACCACCAAAGGGTATATGTGGCCAATTTTACCAAGGAAAGACTCACTGAGGATACGTTTTTTGACTTCTATAGGCTCAATATTCTGGTAATTTCATTAAAGGAATTTATATATTCAATATTATTATACTATCTAATTACTTACCTACCTATGTTTATTCACTATATATAATATATATGTGTGAATTATACCATTGTCACTGGGACATACATTTGCGGGAGATACGAAGATACTCAGAACGTTTCTTATTAACTAACTGCGCCCGGCACGCGTTTCGATTCGATACAAACGCCATTACAAACGGTGGAATAGTATAGAAGTTGGTGTTCTGCAGCGCCATATAACGAGTTCATATTTTTTTCGGGCCAGAAACTCTAGGTCCTAGAAGTACCGAAGTCATGACAGTCTTATCAATGGTCAAACATAGTGGGCAAACCTACAAACTACATTTTATTAAATACCCAGACTAATATTTAAACTGAGTTATGTTATATCTTTGTGTACGACGTTTCGCAGATGAGTGAATATTTATACGCTCACGACTATTGCAATGGCTATATCTCGGTCGTGGACTTTAGAGATACCGATATGATGAACTTTATCAATTCTCTGAACGTGGTTGAAGTACGTCAACTGATGACACTTATGATGGTAAGTCACAAGGAAGCAATATATATGTAACACTAGGTCATGCCCACTAATTGGTCTGCATATCTCACGGTGTGGTTCTCCATCTATTAAGATAATTAATGCATACTTCTGAGGAAGCAATTCAAAGTCGTGCTTGAGTAACGGCGATGGACTCGCCGTCTGTCACGTTTGCACCTAATATACCTCTGGCGGAAAGTGGGTGTGTGGGTATTACCTGTACACCTCTGCCTACCCCTTCGGGGACCCTTGTGGGAAGGCGTGAGGATTGATGATTGATGAGGCGTATGTATAGTACATACGCCTTTGAATTTCTTCTCAGAAAGGCTGAATTGATCATCAATCAATTCAGCCTTTATCAACCTGCTTCAGGGCATACATCTCTAAAACATTTAAAAAAATATTGATTGATATTTCAGGAAGGCTATGGCCTGAGACTAAAAGGAATACACCTATTAACCACATCTAATTTGATAGATGTTGTTATAAATGGACTCAAACAAGTGGTAAGCAAAAAAATTGGCGACAGAATTAGCTCACACAAGACGATAGAAAGTTTGTATGCAGTTGTACCGAGAGAGCACTTGCCACAAAACTTGGGTGGAGATCAAAAATCTTTAGAAATATTGTATGGTAAGAATTCGCTTATAACTGAATCACATAGTAGTAAGATACTTGATATATATATATATATATATATATCTGAAAATATATATAATATATATATATATATATATATATATATATATATATATATATATATATATATATATAATATATATATATATATATATATATATATATATATATATATATATATTATATATATTTTCAGATCGTGGCATGTAAATAGCCAGAGATGATCTGAACTAAACGATCTAAATATACGCTTGTGAATTAAGAACGACGATTCTAATAGTTCATCAAAGGTCATTCGAGAGGAACCCTGCGTTTCGATGTGTAGTCGTGTCTGAGAGGTGACGGAGTGCCACAATCATCCTCTACACTACGGATGTGCGTCAATTTTCTGTGTTAAATTTTGTCTATTATATATTATGTACAACCTACTAGCTACTCGCGACTTCGTTCTTCTGATTGAATACACTATATTTACATACAAGGTAACTACCGTGTATTTATAGGCATATTATCGTTAACAAATTATATGCAGATTAGTTAGTCTGCTACATAAACGAATTCGTTATTCTTGAAATGGTGACAGAGACCTGAACCGACAACTTTGTATCGAAAAATGTTCTTATATCCCTGTTCTTGTCCCCATCACTATTATTCTTATATCCTCACGCCTTCCCACAAGGGTCCCCGAAGGGGTAGGCAGAGGTGTATAGGTAATACCCACACACCCACTTTCCGCCAGAGGTATATTAGGTGCCAACGTGACAGATGGCGAGTCCATCGCCGTTACTCAAGCACGACTATACATACGCCTTTGAATTTCTTCTCAGACGTATGCAGGTTTCCTCTCGATGTTTTCCTTCACCGTAAAGCTCGTGGTGTGACTAATCACTGTACTTAAGTTCAGAAAAACTCATTGGTACAGTCGGGATTCGAACTTGCGACCTTTGCGTCGCAGGCAACTGCTCGAACCACTCGGCCACCACGGCTCTTATTACTATTATTCTTCCTTATAGTTTATAGTGTAAGTGTGCAACCTTCCACTATATTCGAGTATTATCGGTACACACTGACTACTTATTAGGCAATGAGTGCACACGCATACTCCCGCGACTCTCCAGACTAGAAATTGGTGGGGTGCATCTTCCTTCGTACATGGCACTATTTGCACTGAAATTACTTGTAGAAACTGTTAATTGTTACATAGTTTAACGGGAATTTCAGATGAGGCATTTCCATTTAGGTATTACACGGATAGCTCTTCATTGTCTTGAAGTATCGAAAGCTGTCCTGGACCTATGAGTTTGTGGTTGTCCCCATTTATAAATTAAAATAGTTCAGTTTAAAACTTTGAATACCACTGACATACCAGGTGTCCTTGGAAATGAATTACATTTTTATCAAAAATAAATTATAACCTAATCATATAAATTATCATCACGCCGAGCCCCTAACAGGGTAAGCATAGAGAGTAAAGCACCAGTTCTCTCTAGGCTTACATAATTCTTCCGCTTCGTTCACATTCATCAGTCTCTTTATACATGCTCGCCAGTTCTGAGTACTCTTGAAGTTCCCGCCCTTGAGTATCCGATCGATGTGATTTACGTAGTTGAAACGTGGTTATTATAATGTTATCATATAACAAGTTAATCATTTTGTATGTAGACCGCGTGAAGAAAGCATTGTATTATTTTGATTAATTAATTTCACCTTTCGGTTTCATGTACCGGTAACAGGCTAGCGTGTTTACAAAGATACGAGTAAATCAAATCAAATCAAATCAAAATATTTTATTCAACATAAGGGACACAGGGGACACTTATTGAACGTCACGTTTAATATAGACTAAAGTTACTAAAGTTACCACCGTTTCCAAGAAAAAATACCTGCCAGGAGAAGAAACGGCGAAACAAACTCCCCGGTTTGCTTTTTTTAACATTTGTTCCCTTTTACGTAGGGGTAGTTACATATATAAACTCTGTACAAGAGGAGCAATTCATTGCCATGCATGGCCATCATTAAAATAATCTGATGTTTTATAATAAGCCTTTTGGATTAATTTACTTTTAACGACAGCTTTAAATTCTACAAAAGGTAATTCAATTATTTTCCGAGGTAGCTTATTAAAAAAACGTATACCTTGTCCGACAAAAAGTACTCAGTAGTATAAAGACAGCATGGTGGCCACGTCAGAGTAAACAGTCGTAGTCCAGCGTGTATTAGCGAGTCACTACGACGTGTCATGTAGACTTGCCCAGCCACGTCATTTTATTTGTTCCAGATGATTGGTTGAAAGTGTTGAGCTCAGAGAAAAACATTGAATACCTAAAAATGATAAAGGGAGCGGCTACTGTGGAGTCTAAAAGGCAAGCGGCGGCGTTTAATCAAGATTACATGGGTATGCCAGGAAGCTTCAGAAACTTGAGCGTAGACTGAAAATGTGTCTTAAAAAATGTGGATTCTTTAGTAATTAATCCGGTTAATAAACGAATTAAAAATAGGGAGAAATATTTTTTTATTTGGTTTTAATTCATTATTAATGCGTTTAAAAAATAAAAGAAGAAGCCATGGTGGCCGAGTGGTTCGAGCATTGGCCTGCGACGCGTCGCAAGTTCGAATCCCCACTGTACCAATGAGTTTTTTCTGAACTTAAGTACAGTGATTAGTCACACCACGAGCTTTACGGTGAAGGAAAAACATCGAGAGGAAACCTGCATACGTCTGAGTAGAAATTCAAAGGCGTATGTATAGCCGTGCTTGAGTAACGGCGATGGACTCGCCAAATGTCACGTTGGCACCTAATATAACTCTGGCGGAAAGTGGGTGTGTGGGTATTACCTATACACCTCTGCCTACCCCTTCGGGGACCCTTCGTGGGAAGGCGTGAGGAAATTAAAGAGTTTTGCATCGTCTCGTAGCGTGAGTCCTAGGAGCTTTTGTTACTAACAATGGCCAGACCAAGCCTGGCACTTTTAAAGTACTAGGTATAATTTGTGGTGGTGTCTTTAAATATTCCATTTTGACATTTTGCTGCTCTTGTTGTTGAAGCAGCTCCGGAAAAGCAGTAGCAGTTGAAGAGAGGTAGGGATACAACTTCAAAATTGGTGTTAGTCCACATCCATCCACATCACCCTGTGTTATTACAATCGGGATTCGAACTTGCAGTCTTTGCGTTGCAGGTGACTTCTTAGTCGTCCAATACGTTATAAATTTAAAACCATATTTAAATTTAAGTTGATGGTATACGATGGTTAATAGTTCTTAACATCGAAGATATGCAAATAATAATATTTGACAAACCAATATTTGAATACTGTGTTGATTCATAATTATTTGAAGGGTATATGGAGTTCATAAATAGGCGACGAATTGATTTGACCTCACATTGTCATTTGTCCTGTTTGGTTCATCACTTCGTTTAGTATACGTGTCACTATGGATTGTTTACAAGAAGATGTGATTTTAAAATTTAACTCAGACACTCTAACGGCTGTTCGGAAAGAATACAATCTAAGTAATCCGAAAATACTCAATGAAGCTATAGATATATTGGATGACTGGACAAAAAAACAAACTCATTTTTTGAAGTCGGATTATCGTAAGTTTGATATTTATTAACCAGGCATTTATAGCACACACATATCATCACGCCGAGTCCCTATCGGGGTAGGCAGAGGGTATAGAGCGCCAGTTCTCTCTTACATACCTATTTCGCTTCGTCCACATTCATTAGCTCTTGACGTTCCCGTCCTTGAGCATCCGATCGATTTGATCTATGTAGTTGGAACGTGTTCTTCCTCTGCCTCTTCTTGCACACACTTTATTATAAGTAGCATAAGTAAAAATTAATATAATATGTAAATTTTTTTTGTTTTTTTTTTAATGATCCTCTATTCTTCTGGATTATGCGTACGTTTATCGCTTAAATATAATATTTTTACAAATAATGGCCATACACCTTTATTTATCAATTAAACTGGCTCACTTTTCACTCTGCCTACCCCGTATGGAGCTTGCATGATGATATATAATCAATTAAATTTGATACAAATGTAGGTAAATTAATCGCACCGAGACTTGTATTCTGTGATTACACGTAACAAAGATTAACTCCGTGTACTTACAGCAGCTAGTATCTCATCTGTCGGGCCAGGTATACGCTTTTTAATAAACAACCTCAGAAAATAATTGTATTGCCTTTTATAGAATTTAAAGCTGCCATTTAACGTAAACCAATTCAAAAAGCTTATAATACAAAATCAGATTATTTAAAACATAGCCATGCATGGCAATGAATTGCTCCTCTTGCAAAGAAGCATAATATTTGTGCAGTAAAATAAATACTTTTATGTAAATTTTGGGGAGGTACTGATATTTCTGTACTCCCCGTGACGCCCGACTTACAAATTCCAAGAACTCTTGACATTCCCTCAAGTTGTTCCTTCCACAGCAAGAGAATATCTGGAAAGGACGATAATTACAACAAAAGGTTCAGTAGAACGCGCAAAAGCAAGACTTGATAAGCTGAGTACTTTAAAAACACTATTGCCCAACTATTTTTGCATATACGACATCAAGGAGTTGAGGGACTCGTCTGACATTATGTAAGTGTTAATGGAGCAATAATAGAGTGTTCAGATCAATAATTATTATTTGTCGTGGAGGCCCGAGCGGTATAAGTAGTAGCCTAAAACCCAAGGATTGCAACCTGAAATCCCGACTGTACCTATTAGTTTTTTCAGAACTTAAGTACAGCTATTAGTCACACCACAAGGCTTTGCGGTAAGAGAAACATCGAGAGGAAACCTGCATTCATTTGAAAAGAAATTCAAAGATGTATTTTCGTCGTTGTGCTTGGGATACGAAGCTAACGACCTGTTACGTTTGTAGCAAACTTATAAAGCTAAGTTGCTGTTCTAGCAGTATATGGAATGAACTGATTCTGAAATCCTATCCCTTATTCCATAATTCACCGCGGGAACAAAGCACATCCAGGAAACAGCGCCATTTGGCTGTGATCACCTGTAAAGAGTTGGCTGCTCGTCTGGCAAATTTTATTTTGAACGTCAGTTCTTTTGAGATCTGAAAAGCACGCTGCTACAAACGAGTACTAAAATAATTATTTGCTCCTTGTTCTACTTGCGCAGTAGGTAATTCCTTCCAATGGAGATCACCTGACCTGTGCTTGATAGCCTTACCTTAACCTCGATAAGCGAGCATCAAATTGCTAATCAACATTTTAGTGTAATTTATTGTATTTGTAGACGATATAACTACTTCACGCCGTCCTAAAAGAGTTTCTGGTACGCAGAGGTGTCTTGGAACACACCCATTTTTAAATAAGTTTAATTTAAATAGGTGCGCCGGAGATATATAGGTGCCAACGTGGCCGATTGTGAGTGTCGCGAGTTTCTTCTCAAAAGTATGCTGGTTTCAGATGGTGTGGCTAATTGCTGTAGAAAAGTCTGGATTCGAATTTGCAATCTTTCTGTTCTAGGCGAGAAATCGAAGCAACTGGCTACCACAACTTTTATAAATAATCAACTAATTTTGTTTTGTACATTTTTAGACTTTTTGGACATTTGAGTAAACCTACGAAGGATAATTACAGAGTATTTCTGGCAAAATTTCTTTCAACGGATTTGGACTCCTCAATTATATTAAACCATTACAGAACAGTTTTAATAGTAAGTTTTTTAGCAAATTATTATATACTAGCTGTACCCGGTCACATTTTGCTGTGGATATGTGCATGATGCAAAAATAGATAAAAACAATCCTTGATGCGGATTATATATCATGCTAAAATTTCAGCTCGATCGGTGCAGATTTTTTTGAGTTTTTGAAGTACGCTTCAAACCAACCTACAAACCAACATAACATTTTTATATATATAGATCTTCAAGCCAACAAGCAAACAAAGGTACTCGAAGGGGCTGGCAGAGGTGTATTGCACACCGACTTTCCGCTGAGAGATATATATTGGGTGCCAACGTGACAGCTGGCAATTACATCGCCGTTTCCTACGATTTTTGCTTAAGGGTGTGCAGGTTTTCTCTCGATGTTTTCCTTCACCGAAAGCACCGCTACATACACACATCTGCCTACCCCTCCGGGAGCCTTTATGGGAAGGCGTGAAGTGAAGAGAATATACATATATATGTATACAAGTAATCGTTCATTACAAGTGGTTGCTCATGATTTCGCCCGCGCCGTATATAGCACTATTATGTGATGTAATGTGGGTAGAAAGTAAACTATTATAGACAAATATAATATAATATTATATCCTCACGCCTTCGCACAGGGGTCCCCAAAGAGGTAGGCAGAGGTGTATAGGAAGTACCCGAACACTTACTTTTTGCCAGAAATATATTTTAGCTGCTGGCGTGACAGATGGCTAGTCCGTCGCCGTTACTCAAGCACGAATATATATATATTATATAAATATATAACATATTCGTTTTCCCGCAGTTTCCCCAGCGTAAAATTGAATATGATTGGTCGTTTTTTTGTCCTGGAATAAAACATACTCTGTGTTTTGCCAGCTAATAGTCTATTTCTCTGTCAAATCACAATTCAGATAGTGCCATCCACGACGACGCGCCCCACCAATTCTATTTGAGGGGATCACGGGATGCAGGGAGTATGACCCGAGTCTATTAATTGTAGTGTGCGTGTGCACTCATAGGTAATAGTTAACGGTTAATACTCAAACATTGGCAGAAGGTTGTACACTTCCACTATAAACTATAAGGAAGGATAGTGGGGTGGATCTTCGTGGATGGTACTATCTTTACTTAGCTATGTTGGTCGCCATATATATGTATATATCTCAACATTGTTTGTGACATAACAGACTAACAACGTTTCACATTTATAATATTATATATATATAACCTCACGCCTTCCCACAAGGGTCCCCGAAGGGGTAGGCACAGGTGTATAGGTAATACACACACACCCACTTTCCGCCAGAGGTATATTCGGTGCCAACGTGACAGATGGCTAGTCCATCGCCGTTAGTCCAGCACGATTATACATACGCCTTTGAATTTTTTCTCAGACGTATGCGTTTCCTCTCGAAGTTTTCCTTCACCGTAAAGCTCGTGGTGTGATTAATCACTGTACTTAAGTTCAGAAAAACTCATTGGTACAGTCGGGATTCGAACTTGCGACCTTTGCGTCGCAGGCAACTGCTCGAACCACTCGGCCACCACGGCCTTATTAATAATATTAGTTTTTTTTATACAACAGGAGTGGCAAACAAGCATACGGCCCACCTAATTGAAAACGTTTACCGTAGCCTATTTACACTTACAATACCGAAGTATCACTTGCGCGTTGCCACTCTGTGTTTGTTTATTTATAATTTATCCAAGTTTGAATATCTTGGATGACTATTTATAGTTTACTAGCTGTCCCGCCCAGCTTCGCCTGGGTGAAAAAGTTAAACTTCCTGAAACACTGTGATCGGGCGCCACCTATTAAGAAGAAGTGACAAGAATCTCATTATGAGCCGAATTTCCGGTTGCTTTGTTACCTTTTTAAGTAGTATTAGAAAAAACAGAGAGCGGTCCGACGTCATATTTTTTTTATGCCACTCATTTCACACGCATTTTTTGTGGATTGAGTGTTTGCTTAATTGAATGTCTATATACAATTATGTAAAAAAAAAATATTTTTAGACATGACATATGTTGTAATATTAATTGTTATAGAGGCATTATTGTACGGATGTGTTTAAAGATAGAATTTAATAGATAACCCCACTCTTATAAGACAAAAGAGAAAAATTTAGATAATTTATACGTGTGTGAATGTGTCGCGTGTGTGTATGTGTGTGTGTGTGAGAAAGGTCTACTATGCATTCAATGAAATGCAATCGTTAATATATGTACATATTTATACATTTTCTGAAGATAAATATTAAAATAACATTGAATCATTGTGAAGGTCGTACAAATCTCCCAGTCTCGTCATAAGAGAGAGTTTTTAGCAATGCATCAATATATTAAAACATTCAAATTAAGTTTTTAGTTATGACAATGTCGTTTATTCTTTTATTTAATATCTGCGGATCAACATTATTATTATTATGGATTGCACATTTTCATAAGTTCAAATATTTCTTAGAGCATCTATTTATTAATTTATCTACACAATTATTATAAATACGTAACATTTAATAATACATAATAATTATAATTTATTGAGCATTTGTAAATGAATTTGTTTGAACATGGTTATCTTAGGAACTACTTAGGAACATGAAGCATTATACCTATAAGGTTATTACCTATAGGTTTCAGATCATATTTAACGCGGGCATAACTAACTAGTCTTTAATGTTTTCAGTTGAGTGAATACGTTAGAATACGTGATTATGTCAACGGATTCGTCATTGTACTGGACTATAGGGATATCAACGTACTTAATTTTCTAACAAAAGTAAATCCCATCGAGTTAAGAAACTTCATGACATTGTTAATAGTAAGTACTGCAACTTGTTAACAAAGTATAACTATATTAGGATATAAATAAATAATAAATATAATATAAATATAGATATAAATATATTAGGATATATCTATGCCGTCATACTAGATGACTTACAATATTTCGAAAATCTAGTCTATTTGTGAATGCAAGTAAGTCAAACCAATATTTATAAAAAAATTCGTTTACCACTAATGCGGCAAACAAGCATGCGATCCGACTAACGACGGTAAGCGGTAATCGCCGTCTATGGACGCTTGAAAAACCAGGTGTATCGCCTGCGCGTTGCCGACCCTGAAGTAATTGTTTCACTCCCTTCTTGAAGCATGCTGTAAGCTTAAGGGAAAACCTAGGTAGTAAATTCATTTCGCAGCCTAAGAAATTTCGTTTGTAGAAAGAAACTCCTTTGAAACTCTGTTGAAGTTGCAAAGTATGGCGATGGATATGACGACGACAACATATATCTGTATTTGGACCTCATCGTCCCTAGAAAAATATTTATGAATCTGATTGAATTGAACCAATGATTCTGATCAGAACGTCATTTATGTGTTACTATGTTTTCAGGAAGGATACGGGCTGAGATTGAAAGCAATACATATTTTAACTGCTTCCAAAATGACAGACGCTCTCATTGGTTTTATAAAACAAGTAGTTAGTCCAAAAGTACAAAATCGAATTCATCTGCATAGGATTGTTGATACTTTATACGATCACATGCCTAGAGAAATTTTACCTAAAGACTACGGTGGTGAAGAAAGAACCATGGCGAAAATTTATAGTAAGTATTTTGGAAACTTTAAATAATACCATCATTTGAATCGATATGCTGTTATATGGTGTGTGGGTTTTACCTACACAGTTCTGCCTACTCATTCGGCGACACTTGTGGAAAGGTATGAATATACATTATTATATTTTTTTTTTACAATAACAAAAATTAATAATATTAACAAAGAACAGTTGAAACTAACTACTTACAGATAAAATATCTGTCCCAAATCGGTATCCCGAGGCAACGTGCCAAGAAGACTAGCAGCATTGCCACGCTGGATAGCAATGCTGATTCTCTGAGCGAGATATGTTCCAGCCCGCCTGTCACGAGAGGTCTCGACTAGACGGCGCGAGGCCTCTTTAAAAAGATGGTGAGCCTCAGGACCCCAAGGCCCCAGAGTTTCAACCGCAAATGCAGCAAATATGTAACCTGACCCGAGACAGGCATACTTGCGGCGCTTGAGGCATTATTAAAATATTTTAATTAAAATTATATTAAAATACGTTTTAATTTAAGGACAAAAGGATATATATAAATTTTCACCAGTGAACTTGATATTTCGAGATCTAAATTGTTCTTATTGACCTTGTTATTGGTGAGTACTCACTCTCATAGTGAGCAAACATTGTGCAAATTTTTTATTTGAGAATAAATATTTTACCACGCACGATGTTTAAGAGCGCATTCAAGTGCCCACTACTTTAGTAATGTAGTTCCAGAAAAAATATGCAAGTTTTAAAACATGAGCCGTAGGCCTGGCCTAGTGTTCCGTGTCGTCTGCGATCAATGTACCAATGAGTTTTCTAAACCGAATATATTTTTTTGCATTAGATAGCCCGGTTAATTAGGAAGGCTACATAACATTACGCAACAACCAATAGAAGCGGAACTTAAATTATAGATGTTGTACAGACGGAGAAATTTGTTTTATTAAAAACAGCTAGTATTGTATAAGTTCGAAAATACTGATGTAATAATAGCCTATTATTTTCAGGTGACTGGAGGAGCATCATTGGCTCTGAAGAATGGGTTGAGTATACGAAAATGATGTTCAAGGCGGGCACAAACGAAGATTATAGAGAAGCATATCAGTTTACCGAGCAATATAGTGGAATGCCTGGTGCCTTTAGGAGTTTAACTGTAGACTAAGAGCTTAAACCAGACATAGTTGCCAAATATCCCTTGCAGCGGACTCGCTTTCTAGCACGTTCTATCAGCAAAACGCGGATATGCTTACATATCTTCTTGACTCTTCAGGTACTCTTGTGGAAAGGCTGGCTAAATAACAAAAACAAAATAAAATTATCCTCTTTGGTCGTTTCGAGACTTCATATCATTCAATCAATAGTTAGGTATTTGTCTTAAATTAATTTCACGTAGTTTTATTTTTTATAATTATATTGTGATGGTTTTGATAACTTGATTAGTTTGATCAATTAAAGGCATTATACGATGTGAGTTTATTTTAAAAAGCCCTTTCAATTACGCAATATTCTTCTCTTACATTCTATAAAAAATTGCTTTAACCTTTTCTAACTACTAATGCATGTTATCAAATAGGCATCAACACTACTTCAGTTGCGACTTAGGTAAATTTACAGATAAATTGTTTCCTTATAATCAACTCCTAGAATTTACACGATTATCCGCCGTCTGTCACGTTGGCACCTAAAATATATCTCCGGTTGTTTATGCTACCTACACACTTCTCCCTTCGTAGGCCCTTGAGGGAAGTGGAACTAACATGTATTTTTAAGTTTATTATCCTCACACCTTCCCACAAGGGTCACCGAAGGGGGAGGCAGAGGTGTTTAGGTTACCTATTTATTATGAGGTATACAATCTAAAAGGAAATATTAAATGTTGGTGCGCTTCGAGATCACACGCCTCATGACAAGGTTCAAAAATCATCGAATCAAGAAGAGCTAAAAGTATACTACTACTTTTATCATATATCATATACCTAATATACCTCTGGCGGAAAGTGGGTGTGTGGGTATTACCTATACACCTCTGCCTACCCCTTCGGGGACCCTTGTGGAAAGGCGTGAGGATATATTATTTATATTATTATTATTATTATTATCATATGGGTACTGCTCACCTCTGCCTGCCCTTTGGGAACTCTTGAGGGAAGTCGTGAGGATATCGTGTGCTACTAACTGTGACCTGCAGTTTCACCCGTGAATAATTGGTTTTATTGGTTGTTTTTTTTTCTTGAATTTGTTTTCGGTATTTCTTAAAACATATGCTGTGTCAATCCGGCTAATAATTTATCACTGTGAAAATTCCGTACGTTAAGAGTAATCTATACAAATAAATAAAATTTAAGTGTAATAATAATATATCCTCACGCCTTCCCACAAGGGTCCCCGAAGGGGTAGGCAGAGGTGTCTAGGTAATACCCACACACCCACTTTCCGCCAGAGGTATATTAGGTGCCAACGTGACAGATGGCGAGTCCATCGCCGTTACTCAAGCACAACTATACATACGCCTTTGAATTTGTTCTCAGACGTATGCAGGTTCCCTCTCGATGTTTTCCTTCACCGTAAAGCTCGTGGTGTGACTAATCCTGCTTGTAATATTAAAATAACCGCTTTTTACTAAATGCATATGGATGTATACACGGAAAATATACATAAATCACATTTTTTAAATGTGTGTCTTTCTGTCGGTCTGTTTGTTCCGACTAATCTCTAAAACGGCTGGACCGACTTTGATGGCACTTTCACTGGCAGATATCTCATGTAATAAGGAGTAACTTGTAATGTTGTTGTATTTAAATAAATAATATCTTGTTTTATGCTCTCTTAATATTATTTTATTAGTATACACTTTAATAATTATTTTAATATTTATTCTAACTCGTTCAACATTGTTGTGAGCTCTCTCTCAAGCCGGGCGGGGGTGCGCTTACATCGACCTGTCAGGTGACATCTGTCACCTGACAGTCTAGTCTATGTTACATTACACTACTCTATTACATGCTATTCTATGCTACTTTCATTGTAAGAAATTGAAAAATAACTTTTTAGTTAAATTCCACTCGGAAGAAGTCGCACAGCTAAACTTTACGTAAGTAAAACTAGAATAAATTTTATAAATACACACAAATTGCGTATTTATAAAAATTTTAAGGATGCATTGATAATTGTCATGAATATTTATTAATTGCATGAAACACGTTATATATAAAAAGCCGTGGTGGCCGAATGGTTCGAGCAGTTGCCTGCGACGCAAAGGTCGCAAGTTCGAATCCCGACTGTACCAATGAGTTTTTCTGAACTTAAGTACAGTGATTAGTCACACCCACGAGCTTAACGGTGAAGGAAAACATCGAGAGGAAACCTGCATACGTCTGAGAAGAAATTCAAAGGCGTATGTATAGTCGTGCTGGAGTAATGGCGATGGACTCGCCATCTGTCAGGTTGGCACCTAATATACCTCTGGCGGAAAGTGGGTGTGTGGGTATTACCTATACACCTCTGCCTACCCCTTCGGGGACCCTTGTGGGAAGGCGTGAGGATATATTATTATTATTTTTATTACGTTATATGTGCATGAAACATGTTTTATATAGCTACATAGTTGGGAGGTGTATCTATGCTAGCTGTAAGGAAGGATTTATTGTGCCGGTTCATAGCGCGTAGCCTTGGAACGTTCTTTACAAACGTCAGCAGGTATAAAACAATAATACAAAGGCTTCGCTAATTTTATAAATCAAATTAACAAGCTACTTGTAAGACTTAATTTTTTTTTTACTAGCCTCTTCTGGCGACCTTGTCTACGTGGAAATCAGAAAATAGAACAATGAAAATGATTATATTATGTTCACTCCTAGGGTCCCGAAGGGTAGGCGGAGGTGTGTAGTTGTACACGAACGTTTTTTCGGAGATATTTCTATTTTGTGCCAACGTGACAAGTGGCGAGTCCTTCGTCGTCTTTCCATCTCGTGTCAACATGTTTCCTAGATATATAAATTCATTCAGTTGTTCTAGAATTTGCCCAGTTACCGATATAGCACACTCGGTCACTTGCGGCTATGTACACATTTACCTATGCTATAATTTGTATTTCATAGCGTCTAGTTAAAATCTATCATATCCGCTTTTGTAATATTGAGGCAACAAAAAGTATTTGATTATTTCGGTGGGAACGCATTCAAATTAAACTGACTAATTAAAAACCCAAAATAATAATATTATTAGTACCTACTCATTAAAATCACTTTGCTAAAGGTAGTTTTATAAATAAGAGGCAGCTTCAAATCACCACATTTCGATTTGGTTTTTCATAGTGTTTGTATCTCAATTCAATTACGTCACCTGTGTCTGTGTGAATTATGGAGAGCTTAAGAGAGGTTCCGATATTAAATTTCAACCCGGATACTTTGGTAGCTGTACGCAAGGAGTATAATCTGGACGATACGAAAATTCTCAATGAAGCAATTGATTTGCTAGAAGATTGGGTGAAGAAACAAACTCATTTCTTGAGAACAGACTACAGTATGTCGTCCATTTTATGTTATTATTGATTTGTTTACTTGTGTGTAATATAAAAATCTCATGATCATTTCTTGTACTCTCAATATGGGTTACTTTATCACGCTAAGGCAGTCAAAGAGAGTGGAGCGCTAGCCTCTCTAGACTTATTTTATTTTATTTTATTTATTAAGGTACTTTACTAAGGTATAGGTACACAACACTTAACTAATTAAATATAGGTACCTTGTATTTTATTTGTACGTATCAATTCCACATGAAGTTTAAATTGGATGAAAATGATTTCAGTAGCTTCGATTTATATCGTATTAAAGTGTCATGAAAGATGTCAACATCGGCTATATGTTCAGTTATGGTGTTATACTGAGACCACAGACGTGGTAATGCTAAACATGGACCTGACTTATTAGACATACCTACTCGTATGTCGCTTAATTTATATTCAAAGATGCTTGCCGATTTCAAGTTCGTTTCAATGCTATTGAAATAGACTTAAGACCGGTTAATTAATTTATGTTTGTAATATAAGAAAGGTTGACAGAACAAGACAAATAATGTGGGAATGTCATTAATTCCTAAAATGGATTTGGTCAAGATAACGTTTTTTACGCATTATGAAGGTTTGTGCCCTGTGGTATCACGCGCGTTCGCAATTAATTATATATCCTCACGCCTTCCGACAAGGCTCCCCGAAGGGGTAGGCAGAGGTGTATAGGCAGTAACCCCCGTATGGCTGTAGGTATTATTATTATTACAGCTCAGAGGCACAATACTCTATAAATGTTTATCGTACAGATACTTCATTTCGGATCACCTGTCTTTGTTTGAAGTGTCCAAAATTGTATTGTGTTTCCAAATTTTTTATTGTTATACCTTTTCTCAGCAAGGGAATATCTGGAAAGAACGATAATAACAACAAAAGGTTCCGTGGAACGTGCCAAATCTAGACTGGACAAGGCGAATACTTTAAAAAGTCTTTTGCCCGATTACTTTTCCGTATACGACGTCAGGAAGTTGAGGGATATAACCCAGTATGTGTAAGTAGTCTGAAATGTGATCCCGTACTTCATATAGGTATTAAAATAAAATTTGTAATAATGTTTACTATGCAAGTAGGCAGTGCCGTAGTGGCTGAGTGGTACGCAAAATTTGCAAGCTCGACTATAACAATGAGTTGTACTGAATTTTACGGTCAAGGAAAACATCGAAACCTGCACACGTTTGAGAAGAAATTATATGGCGTATGTAAAGTCGTGCTTGAGAAACGGCGATAGACTCGCCATCTATCTCGTTAACCTAAAATATATCTCCAGTAAAAAGGTACTATAACACCTCTGCCTCCCCTTTGGGGACTCTTGTCGGTAGCGGTTGATCTTAAAGTTACAGTTTAGATGACTTAAACAGTAATGATATTTTTTCCTTTGCAGCAATTACGGACCGTCTAAGAATCTTACCGCCGATAATTATAGGCCAATATTGTTCAGATTCCAATCAACAGATTTCGATTCTGCGACTGCATTAGACTTTTACAGGTCGTGTTTTATTGTAAGTACATGTTAGTATTATATTTTACCTTCTGCTCCAGGTGTCTCTTCAACTAGTGAGCATTGGTTATCGTTGTATAACTGGAAAAAAAATGAATTTGACTTGCGCAAGGCGTTCCGCCGATTCCTTTTTCGTATATGTTGCCAAGCCAGGATTTCTTACTGCGCGACTAAAGCTTCCCCCGCCAGTGTCTTTGATAATAACAATTATCTGTAATTGCTAATTTATTATGGCGAAAAACGGCATATTTTGGACACGATAAGACATTTGTAAGGAACTACTGAAACCAGATCGGACACAATAGCTACTCAATAATTTAGCCCGAAATTAGCTGAAAGATACATAATATTTTCCTGTTGAGGTGATTTTAATGCACAGTAATATTTTAAGTTTGTCCAAATGTCAGTTAAATTAATATTGTTTTCATATGTAAAACCCTTATATTCACAGTTAGGTGAATACATTAAAAAGTCGGATTATTTTAATGGATCAATACTGATCTTGGATTTTAGTGATGTCAACACAATACATTTATTATCAAAAACTAATCCCATGGACTTGAAGAATTTATTGACAGTACTAATGGTATGTAAAATTGTATTTTTCATTCATAACAAGATAAAAGCGAAAGGATGTTTTTGAGGTCACTTGCATTACAGGGAAGGGTGGCAAATAAGCATGCGGTCCACCTGATGGTAAGCGGTTATCACCGCTTATGGACGCTTGCAACACCACGGCTTGCATGCTGCTGACCCTAAAACGTTTTTACGGTTAAGTCTTACAACACGTCATCGATCTTCATGAAATTTTGCATACCTACACGGTCCTCCGCTCCAATTACTTAGATCAAGTCAATAGAGCGATTAAGGATGGGAACGTCATTGTGATGATGATTTTAGATAAAGGAAACTATTTTGTGGTGAATAGAGATTTTAATATATATAAATTACGTGTCATGTTGTTTGTCCGCGATGGGGATTTGTCGCAGTGAGACAATATGTTTGCACAAAGTAATTTATTACGATATGAATAGCAACACTGTACGTACAATTGGCACATATATTGAGTCCCACAGGTTAAGTGAAAGCACAATACAAGTGGAAGAGATACTATTTATGTATGTCGCAAATAAACCAAACCAACGCAGTGGAAGCTAACTAGTAGCATACATACAAAGGAGTAGTATAGGTCCTAGCTAATTACTACGGTGGGTCCGCTTGAAGGTCATGTTTGCCGTGGACTCTCAACAGCGCGATGCAGAAATCATGTCAACAAAGGACAGCGCCATCTAGTGTCAAATAGTGGAAGCTGTGTTACAACTTGTAATATTTGTGATGTAAGCGAGTCCTCGAATCACTCGATCACCACGGGTTCTGTATAAATGTTACAATTATACAGATTTTAACTTTATCTATACTTAATATTATTATAAAGAGGAAAGATTTAATTGTTTGTTTTTTGTTGCTACTGGACCGATTTGAAATGAAAATTATTTCTCCCTGAGTCTCGCCCTGAGTGACATATATATATATATATTTTTTTTTAATCTTATGACCTCCCGTGCGAAGCCGGGACAGACCGCTAGTCTGTTTATACAATATATTAAGCCACTACATTTATTTTTATTGCAGGACGGATACGGCATGAGAATAAAGGCGTTGCATTTCTTATCGGGATCTAAAATGATCGATGCTCTTATCTCCATATTTAAACAAATATTGAGTGCAAAACTAGTCAGTCGGATACATGTCCATAAGGGCTTAGATACCTTGTACGATCATATCCCGAGACAAATTCTGCCTGAAGACTATGGTGGTGAAGACAGACCGCTGGCAGAAATATATAGTTAGTAGGTTTGATATATGAATAAATAACTTAAATAACTTGGTAAAATTCCAGACAAATCGACACAGCCTAAAATTAAGCAAAACGTATGTTATGGTAACTAGACAACGATAAATATCCAGACGCCTTCCCACAAGGGTCCCCGAAGGGGTAGGCAGAGGATTCTAGGGAATACCCACACATCCACTTTCCGCCAGGGGTATATTAGGTGCCAACGTGACAGATGGCGAGTCCATCGCCGTTACTCAAGCACGACTATACATAGTTTGCCCTTTGAATTTCTTCTCAGACTCTCAGAGTAAAGCTCGTGGTGTGACTAATCACTGTACTTAAGTTTAGAAAAACTCATTGGTACAGTCGGGATTCGAACTTGCGACCTTTGCGTCGCAGGCAACTGCTCGAACCACTCGGCCACCACGGCTCTAATATTAATAGATATATACAAATATGCATTTATATAAATGTATAATATACGATTTATGTAATGAATGAGACGAAACGGATATACAATGCGAAAGTGTGTGGAAGTGGCAGAGGTATACCACGTTCCAACTACCTAAACCAAATAGAGCATCCAAGGATGCTCTATTTGGTTTGGTTGGACGGCGAACATGTATGAAACAACTGATGAATTTGGATGTAGCGAAAGAGGTCTAGAGACCACTCTCAACGCCTGATTCGTAAGGGACTCGCTGTGATGATATGTATGTATGATAGAAAAGTGGGTGTTTTTTCCTCTGCACGAGCCTTTGGGGTTATCTTGCTTGGATTTGGAGTCGGGGTTTTTAAGAAGAGTGTGAAAAGATTCCCGCAGGGTCGGCATCGCGCGAGCGATACCACTGGTGTTGCAAGCGTCCATAGGCGGCAGTAGCCGCGTACCATCAGGCAGACCGCTTGCTTGTTTGCCACCTAAAAAAATATAATTTAGTAAAAAAAATATTTTCAGGCGATTGGGTGAGCGTTGCTGGCTCAGAGGAATTCGTCGAGTACACGAAAGAACTATTCGAGCATGGCATAGATGAGGATCATAGGCAGACAAGACAATTTTCTGAACTATATACTGGCATGCCTGGATCTTTCAGGCGTTTAACTGTGGACTAAATCCTTGTCTGAAGAGATAATAAAAAAAATATGCAATCAGAATATATAGGTACCATGAAATATAAATAAATTAAGAATTGTGCTGAATTGATAGTTTTTTATATTACGTTGAATTATTCTTATTTATAATCGAAATAAATGATACATTGAGCCTTATATATACATACAAAAAAACTTATTCTGCGGACGTGATTAATCACTGCACGATTGCAGGATTTGACATTGCAATCTATTCGTTGCAGGCGTCTATCCGAACGATTCGGCCACCATGTATGTATTGTTAGAAAAACGTGTTCTAATTTGGCATTAAATAGTTTGGGGGATTGGAGTGAGTTGCGTTGCTTGACATGTCTTATAATAAACTTGACTGATCCATTACTAGTTTGCTAAATTAGAGAGATTGACACGGACATTTTTCCCGGAAATTTTGCAAGTATATTTAACGTCAACGACGATGAACGTCAAGAGTACTTGAAACCGACGAGCATGTATGAAGAGGCTGATGAATTCTGGGATATACCATTAGATATTCTGGACTGATCTTATAGGTAGACCCAAACATAGTAACTGTGGCTTAATCCTTAGTTCGTCTTGAATCTATTACTTAGTCTATCCACGTGGCGGAACCCGGCTATCCAGCAACAAGCCGTTAGATTGAGTCTACGTAATTGAGTCCTGGAAAAGCCCAGAAGGAAGCATGTAGGCGCCGGAAAGTAGCACATGGGCGATAGCAAATAAGAGGCCAAGGTATGTGTGTCGTGTACAGAGATAAGAAAAAGAACTAGAATAAGCAGCACTCGTTCAATATCTAGAACACCTTACAGTTAGCGTAGGCTGTAAGTATATAATAATTATGGAAACTTATTTCGTAGAACCTTTGAGACCATGAAGATCGCCAACGCGCACTTTCACCGCTCTTAGGGATTTGGTCAGAGTGAAAGCAAGGCGGCTTCCCTCACGCCTACCCACAAGGGTCCCCGAAGGAGTAGGCAGAGGTGTATAGGTAATACCCACACACCCACTTTCCGCCAGAGGTATATTAGGTGCCAACGTGACGGATGGCGAGTCCATCGCCGTTACTCAAGCACGACTATACATACGCCTTTGAATTTCTTCTCAGACGTATGCAGGTTTCCTCACGATGTTTTCCTTCACCGTAGAGCTCGTGGTGTGACTAATCACTTTACTTAAGTTCTGAAAAACTCATTGGTACAGTCGGGATTCGAACTTGCGACGTTTGCGTCGCAGGCAACTGCTCGAACCACTCGGCCACCACGGCTTTTCGGCTTCCCGGTGGTTCATTTTATAGGCTGTCATCAGAAGCGCCTTCATAAATTCTCTTAGCTAATGTTATTAGTATGTCATTTGCTTGAAGTTTGATTAATAGTTAATAGTTGCAACGAGTGCTAACACTAGGTACAAGTCTAAGGTACCGAAGATCTCAACCAAATATCAAAGACCAAATTAAATATGTCCTCTTGTGTGTTTTGTACTGCCCCAGTCGGACAGTTCCAATTATCAAGTCGCGCTGGAAGAATGTATGTTGTGTCAATACGTACTTGATCACGATATTGAGGTACATATCCACAATAAAGATATATCCTCACGCCTTCCCACTTAGGTTCTCAGAAGAAAGTTAAGAATGTTAAGAAATTTTAGTATATACATACATATCATCAGTGCGAGTCCCTAACAGGGCAGAGAGTATAGAGCACCAGTTCTCTCTAGACATACATACTACTTTCGCTTCGTTCACATTCATCAGTATCTTCATACAACCTCGTCGGTTTCGAGTACTCTGGTTTTCGATATACTTGGATGAAAGGGTGCATCCGTTTATCGCACACAATAAACCTAAGTACGGTTTTAAATTGCTTGTCAAACGTGAACCACCAAGTTTTATTTATATTACAAGCTTAATATATTATATATATACTGTTTCCAGATCTGTAAATACTGGCGTTGGAATGATTATTTAATTTGAACAGCATAATTGCTGTAGTGGACTTCACAAACCTTCATGTGGTCGAATCAATTGCAAATATAAATCCAAGTGATCTTCAAATGGCATTTTCAATGTACATAGTGAGTAATTTAAATTATAACCATTTTTAAGTGTGTGTATTTCGTCAAACGAGTATATTAGCAAGTTGTGACCATGGGACCATCGGGCCCTGATGCTCACCTATAGCACAAAGAGGTCTCACTGCCAGGTGACAAAGTAAATTTAAGGCACATTTACATGTAACACAATATCAGTAGGTACACTCAGTAGATAATATTTACCCCACAGGGGGTGCCCTTAGCTGTGTTGCTTAGCACTAAAGTGCCTGGCCGCAGGCCTAGGTCTCGCCTTTGCCCGGTTAAGTAGTAAAAGTTCCCGGAACTCACGCTACGAGAGACAATACAATATATATATAATAAAAAGTTATGGCAATTTAAAGAATCACGTCGAACAATTCCTAAACTGTCTATATCTTCTCTGTTCTCTGTTCAGTAGCACTGTCTGAAACTTTACCAAACCTCACAATAATGGTATATATGAAATTATCGCTCAATCAATACGTATAATGTAGCGGATCGCTGTCAGTTCATTGAAGATATATGAGAAAAAATACAATTGGGAACTTTCTTAGCGCAAATAGCACCCAAATCAATGATTGTTCGAATTTTTGTCTGTGTATCTGTTTGTCTGTGCGTTTGTGCACGCTAATCTCGAAAACGGATTATCCGATTTATATGTAGTTTTTATATTGTGGTAAGCTTCACTTAACATGTCCAAAATAAACCAAAAGATATATATATATATCCTCACGCCTTCCACAAGGTCCCCGAAGGGGTAGGCAGAGGTGTATAGGTAATACCCACACACCCACTTTCCGCCAGAGGTATATTAGGTGCCAACGTGATAGATGGCGAGTCCATCGCCGTTACTCAAGCACAACTATACATACGCCTTTGAATTTCTTCTCAGACGTATGTAGGTTTCCTCTTGGTGTTTTCCTTCACCGTAAAGCTCGTGGTGTGACTAATCACTGTACTTCAGTTCAGAAAAACTCATTGGTACAGTATGATTTGAACTTGCGACCTTTGCGTCGCAGGCAACTGCTCAACCACTCGGCCACCACGGCTGAACCAAAAGATATAAACAAAAAATGCTGCCCAGTCACTATTCCACGCGGACGAAGTCGCGGGCACGGCTAGTACTGAATAATATGTTTTAAGTACTCTATAGGTAGTATAAAGTAGTAGAAAGTAGAATGTGAAAAGAAGGGGCTGCGCCTAAACGCTGGCAAGACTAAGGTTCTGGTATTCGAAAGAGATGAACAAGTGACCGAGTGTGCTATATCGGTAAATGGGCAAATTCTAGGGCAAGTGAATGAATTTGTATATCTTGGAAGCATGTTCACACGAGATGGAAAGTATGAAAAAGATATTGAAAGAAGGATAACTGCCGGAAATAAGGTGAATGGGGCCATGTCGGCGTTGATGGGCAGTAAAAGTCTGAGCAAGAATGCTCGAGTTGCCGTCCACAACGCGATATTGGTACCTACCTTATTGTATGGCAGCGAATCCTGGGTATGTCAGAGGAAGTATGAAAATAACTTGAATGCAGTCGAGATGCGATCTCTTCGAAAAATGTGCGGCGTAACGATATTAGATCGAATCCGCAATGAAGAGATTAACAAATCAACTGGCGTGAATGAGGGCGTGATTGTAAAGATGAAGAAAGGCATGCTACGTTGGTTTGGACACATAGAAAGGATGAGTGAATAAAGATTGACGAAACAGATATACAAAGCAAAAGTGTGTGCAAGAAGAGGCAGAAGAAGGCCACGTTCCAACTACCTGGATCAAATAGATCGGACTCTGAAGGACGGGAACGTTAAGAGTACTCGAAACCGACGAGCATGTATGAAGAGACTGATGAATGTGGACGAAGCGAAAGAGGTATGTAAGTCTAGAGAGAACTGGCGCTCTATACTCTCTGCCTACCCCGTTAGGGGCTTGGCGTGATGATATGTATGTATGTATGTATGTATGTAAGTACTCTATATATTTTTAAGTTTAATTAGGTAAATTGACAACTTTCAAACTCGTTATGATATGACGTTGTATGAGGTTTTTATCAAGGTCTTACCCGTACCTACATCAGTCGGCTGCAACATCTCGTCGAAAGCGGAATCTGAAGCGGAATTTTAAAATAATTTTATTGATTTACCTTAAATGGAGTTTATACCAGAAAATCCTTTACTGGATTTCCCACCAGACCTATTACAACAAGTAAGAAATGCGTACAATCTTGATCAACCCGGCAGGATGGCGGAAGCCGTTGATATATTAGAGGAATGGATCAAGAAGCAGGAGCATTTCATGAAGAATGATTTTTGTGAGTATTTTAATTCGAATGAAATTAATTCATTTATTATGATATAGCTATGGGCTAAGCATATACAACATTTAAAAGTGGGTAATATGTATAAGTGGGTGTGTGGGAATTACCTACACACGTCTGCCCACCCCTTCGGGGACCCTCGTGGGAAGGCTTGAGGGTAATATTATATACATATAAAGAGAAGGGCTAGGCAGAGGTGTGTAGGTAATACTTCTACACAGATGTCGATGGCAGACACATATGCACGTTTCCTCTCGTTCTTTTCACCGCAATGCTCGTTATATGACTAATCGCTTTACTTAAGCTTAACTCATTGGTACAGTCGGGATTCGAACTGCAATAATTTATGTTGCAGGTGATTCATCGTTGCTTTTTATACAGTATACATATGTATGTATATAGACACGTCTTAGAATTTTTTGTTTTCATTCACTGTAGATTAAGAGAGGTAGGGCATAACGGGTTTCCCGTTCGAATTCGGAGCTGCCCGACTGGGGCAGGACCTCCACCTTATAGATGTCCGTAGCCAAATAACTAATTTTTTTGTGTTGTGTACCTACGCGGTGAATAAGCGGTTTCCAGTAATGCGCGTTGCCACTCTGTGTTCGGAGAGTTATAGTGTGTTGGCAGCATAAGGTTTAATCCCTCTGCTTCTAACACAATGTAACAATCCTCCCCCCTCCCCAAGGAGCTCATTACTGGAAACCTTATTCACCGCGTAGGAACACAGAACAATAAATTGTGTTATTTGGCTACGGACTTCTATAAGGTGGAGGTCCTGCCCCAGTCGGGCAGCTCCAAATTCGAACGGGGAACCCGTTATGCCCTACCTCTCTTTTTAAAATCTTATCTTAATCTTAATCTTTCTTAAAATCGCCCATGAGATCTTCTTTCCTCTCATAAGGGAACTTCCAAAAAACAAAAGCGAGACCAAGGACTGGGCATGAATTCCACAAAATCATTATTTGGAATTCATGTGGAATGGAAAGTAGTTCTTAGTTTAATGTTAACAAAAACAATTATGTTGTAAGCCATTAAAAACAACACTCTATTTCTTATATAGCAAGGTCTTATTTGGAAAGCACAATAATCAGCAGCAAAGGATCCTTGGAACGTGCCAAATCTCGAATCGATAAGTTGTGTACATACAAAACCATATTGCCGAAACTCTTTGAAATTTGTAATGTGAAAGAAGAGCTGGCTTCTTTTATGGATTTTTTGTGAGTATGTTATGCTGTTTTTGTCAAGGTTCTATGAGGGTATCTAAGGCGAAAGTTACGACCTTGATAGCGCTAATTTGATTCTGATTATTTTATTAACAACAAAATCAATTATCATTTTAGATACTTTACTGTTCTACCACAACTCACAAAGGATTACTACCGAGTGATAATAGTGAAGATGAGGAGAACGGATTTCAAATCGTCGGATTTTGTAAAGTTCATAAACATACTTTGTCTTGTAAGTATATGGTAAAGCTCATGGTATGACTAATCACTGTACTCATTGGTACTCAGACAGTACTCATTGGTAAAGTCGGGACTCGAACTTGCAATAATTGTATTGCAGGCGACTGCTCGGCCACCACGGTTTTTAACTTTACTGTAGTAGGTAAGTAAGGTAAATTAAATTACATAATCTTAAATCATTTCAGTTCCTGGAGTACGAAAAGCAAAATGACTACGCAATTGGCTACATACTAGTTTTTAATAACAGTGAAATTAGCTTTACTGATCTCATACCTAAGCTGGGCTTGAATGAACTGCAACAGCTTGTAACAGTGGGATGTGTAAGTATACTATTGATGTCATATTATTTACCACGAAAGTGGCAGAAAACCAGATATGCGGTTACCGCCGCATATGGGCGCTTGCAACTGCAGGGGTAACGCTCGCGCGTTGACGATCCAGCAGGAATATTTTCAAATCTTTCTTGAAGAACTCCACGCTGTACTCCAAGAAAAACCTAAACCGAGAGCTCATTCCACAGCCTAAGCGTTTGTGGAAGGTAACTCCTTTGAAACCGCGCAGCATGGGACAGGTTTAAAGATGGGCATGGGAAGGTTTCAAGATGAATTCTCCGTCGAGGGTGAAATGTGTGGTTGAAGAAGGTGGAATATACTAACTGGTTCACCCAGTTTCACTCCGATGAAACATAATAACAAAATATAATAGACCAATTTCATAACAGACGGGACTCGAACTTGCACGAATCTTTGTGATGCAGGCAAATACTCGAACCATGGCCACCATGGCTAATAAATAAATTCCTTAAAATATTTCCTACACAATATAACTTAAGATTCAAAATCAAAATCAATCAAAATCTTTTTATTTAACATAGGCCCAGGTGGGCACTTATAAAACGTCGAAAAAGAAGCACGGTTCGGGTTGGTCGCTTCCATGGAGAAGAACCGGCAAGAAACTCCATGGTTACTCTTTTCAAATCATTAGGCGATTATTGTTTATGTCTAGCAAGTATTTGTGATTATACATTGAACAAATGGGAACGTAATTTTTTTTTTCAGGATGGATATGGAGCTCGAGTAAAAGCCGTTATTTTCATAACTGCATCAAAACTAATTGATGGATTTGTAAAATTTGTCAAACAGTTCGTGTCCGAGAAGATAGGTAACAGAATTCAGGTTTGCAAGACTCTTGAAGAGTTGTATGAGTTCGTGCCCAGAGCGATACTGCCGTTGGACTATGGCGGCACTGCAAGGACCAGTCAAGAAATACACGGTATTGTAAAAAAGTATACTTCCTTCAACGGGCTTTCTTAAATTAAAAGGCTTTTATCGTATGAAAAGAAAAACAAAAATCCATTGATTGATTGTTTAAGAACACATTTACATATTCGAGACAATCACAATAAAATGTTACATTGTGAAATATAATTAAAAGTTAACGTGACCTTATAAACGTATAGTTTGAAGTACCTTATGATGCTAGTTTAAATTAACAAATGAATACACAAGTAGTTATTTTTTCAGATGACTGGATTAACATTTTGAGTTCTGAAGAAAATGTAAATTTCTTTGGAGTCATGAGAAATGCACGCACTAATGAAGAGCACAGAACGCCTGACACATTCAACGAACAATACATGGGAATGCCCGGCACGTTTAGATCCTTAAATGTGGACTAGTGTTTAGTTCATGTATGACGTATTATTAAATAAAGGCAATTAAAGGATAAAAGGAAAAATTGTTTGTTATTACAACTCTGCAGAAACGGAAGGCGTGAAGAAAATACTACAAATATTTTAAATGCGAATGTTCCTCATTAACTCAAAAACTAACGAACAGAATCAGATAAAATACATACATAGGCGTTATTATCTGGATTAAGACATATTGGTCGTTTTTATGCATGATGGAAGATATTGAAATCCTGTTCTATAATGTACACTTTAACTATAATAATATATAATATATCCTCATGCCTTCCACAAGGGTCCCGAAGGGGTAGGCAGAGGTGTATAGGTAATACCCACACACCCACTTTCCGCCAGAGGTATATTAGGTGCCAACGTGACAGATGGCAGAGTCCATCGCCGTTACTCAAGCACGACTAAACATACGCCTTTGAATTTCTTCTCAGACGTATGCAGGTTTCCTCCAGATGTTTTCCTTCACCGTAAAGCTCGTGGTGTGACTAATCACTGTGCTTAAGTTCAGAAAAACTCATTGGTACAGTCCTGCCGTCCTTACGAAAAGTGCAATAACTCGAGTTTTTGGTCGAATTGAGTTAAGTACATATTCAGAATCAGCAGAACGAGATCTATATATTACCTCTCGACAGTTTTTACGTATCTATGACGTAGCCGGTTTTAATATTAAGTATAACTGCAATATCTAGATCCTTGTTACATGGTTTACTTATCAAGACCGACACAACTATAGATAGGACTAAGTTAGGCGCGTTTTTAAGTAATTTTACTTACTATATCTGCAATAAGTATAGTTATTTCATTTATAATTCGCATATTTTGTTATTTATAATCTTTAATTAGTATTTATAAGTGCAATAAGTTTGAGTTATTGCAGATATGTTAAGGAACCTTATTACTTATTTTTTAATGATTACTAAAATTTAGGTAATAAGTACAATATATTGCACTTCTTTGTAGGAAGAATAAGCAAACACAATATACTTATACGGATTAAAATGCAATAAATTCACAATTTATTGCGTTTATAACTAACCCCAGGGGGCAAGGGGGTACCCTAACAAAACGTTATTTTCCTATAGAATAGAAAGATAAAAATACATTAACATGTATTTTAGTTACAAGGTAAATATAGTGATTTAATTAAAGTGGGTGTGTGGGTATTACCTATACACCTCTGCCTACCCCTTCGGGGACCCTTGTGGAGAAGCGTGAGGATATAAATTTAATTTAAATATAAATAAAAATTTAAAAATAATGTAAATAAATAATATCTGCAATGATCTTGAATATCCTAAGTAATATTAATACATTTTTTGTTTGTTACGCGTTTTCCCTAGACCTCTTTCGCTTCGTTCACATTCATCAGTCTCTTCATACATGTTCGTCGGTTTCGAGTGCTCGAGTTTACTCTTAACGTTCCCGTCCTTGAACGTCTGATCGATTTGATCCAGGTAGTTGGAACGTTGTCTTCCTCTGCCTCTTCTTGCACTTGCACACATATTTTTGCTTTGTTTATCTTCATTCGCCTTTATATAACGTAATATAACGTAACATGCCTTTCTTCATCTTTACAATCACACCATCATTCACGCCAGTTGATTTGCGAATCTCTTCATTGCGGATTCGATCTAAGATCTTTACTCCACACATTTTTCGAAGCAATCGCATCTCAACTACACTTAAGCTATTTTCATACTTCCTCTGACTACCAGGATTCGATGCCATACAATAGAGTAGGCACCAATATCGCATTGTGGGCAGCAACTCGAGCATTCTTGCTGAGACTTTTGCTGGACATCAACGCCGACATGGCCACATTCCCTTATTACTGGCAGTTATAATTATTTCAACGTCTTTTTTATACTTTGAACATGCTTCCTAGATATACAAATTCATTCAGCTGTTCTAGAACTTGCCCATTTACCGATACAACACACTAGGTTATTTTATTATTTGTTCAGCGTTTAGGCGCAGCTCCTTCTTTCCACATTCTTCTTTCATTATACTAACTAGTGTCTGCAGTTCGCCTTGTGATGACACCAGTAAAATCGCAACATCGGCATAAAAAAGGCAGTTGACCACAAAGTTTAATTCATCTATTTACAATAAAACATATTGAAAACAAGCTGTATTTACGTAAAGATACTAGAGGTAAAGATAATGGACGTGCAGAGACCGAGGGGGAAAAGTGAAAGAACGTGAAAACTTTGTATACATACGCCTTAGAATTTCTTCTCAGACGTATGTAGGTTTCCTCTCGATGTTTTCCTTCACCGTAAAGCTCGTGGTGTCACTAATCACTCATAAATTGTAACTGTTACTTTTTCTAATTGTAACAAGTTACAACATTATCGTTTCAAACGTGCCCCTTACTAATGAAAATCGCAACAAATAAGACATTCAATCCACTCATGGTTAGAAAACCGTTGATAAAAAAATATTATTTGATAATCAAAAATGCATTATGTTGGTTTTGCTAACCATTAGTGTAATAAGTAGGCTACTTATTGCGGTTATGACTAGTAAACGTTCTTCCTATATACGAATAATACTAAACATAAGTATATTTATTGATTTTTAAAGCGGGAATAAATGTATTTGCAAACATTAAGTACCACATAACATTCTGTACAAGTTTACCTATCGTACAGTAAAGGTTTCAAGTCGAACTTTGCTATAGTGATGGAGATACAAACAAAATAAGAAAAAAAACTTTAACTGCATTTTACTCGAAATCAGCTTAAACTTAGTTATTGCACTTTTCGTAAGGACGGCAGAGTCGGGAATCGAACTTGCGATCTTTGCGACGCAGGCAACTGCTCAAACCACTCGGCACCACGGAAAAAAAATGTTTTTATAAATTTCCATAATAAATTAAGACCAAGCAAGAGTGTGTGCAAGAAGAGGCAGAGGAAGGCCACGTTCTAACTACCTGGATCAAATTGATCGGACGCTCAAGGACGGGAACGTCAAGAGTACTCGAAACCGACGAGCATGTATGAAGAGACTGATGAATGTGGACGAAGCAAAAGAGGTATGCAAGTCTAGAGAGAACTGGCGCTCTATACTCTCTGCCTACCCCGTTAGGGACTCGGTGAGATGATATGTATGTATGTAAATTAAGACTTAGCGCACTTTACAGCTTGTTTCTATTGCTTTTCCAATAGTACGCGAAAACAGCTCGTAGGTATCATGGCGTCCACTCTAACGTCCGCTGATAACACACAGAGGTAAGCACGACAATGTGTCTATGAGTAACGAAGTAAACGAAACATTACATACTTCGTGTTGAAGCAAATTGCAAAGTTTATAACTGGTGTGGTCCTTCTGTAAAACGCACATCAATATCAACACCCAACAAGTTGTTTTTATATGATGCAAACCAGAAAATATTAAGATATTAAGCCGTGCTTGAGTAACGGCGATGGACTCGCCATCGGTCATGTTAGCACCTCAAATATGTCTCTAGCGGAAAGTGGGTGTGTGGGTACTACCTATACACCTCAGCCTTTCTCCACGGGAACCCTTGTGGGAAAGCGTGAGGATAATATATTGTACTTATATGTACATAAATGTATAATACATTTTGTGTGTAATGAGGTAATCGTAAAATTCAAGAACTCACCTTCAAAGTCACTCTTGACTTTGAAATCAAGAGTGACTTAATAAGTAATGAATAATAAAGACATAAAAGTATCCTAATATACCTCTGGCGGAAAGTGGGTGTGTGGGTGTTGCCTATACACCTCTGGCTAGAGGTCAAGCGACAAAAAAGGCGTACTTTTGAGTCAATACTAGAGTAATCGGTTCCGTAGATAGATATCTATTGATATAGAAATGTAGGTACTGTATATATGTCAGAGAATGCACGTGGTTTGCTTTTTATAAGAGAAGCAAACTTTGTAAAATAACTTTATTACCTATGATTGAGCTCAGACCTTGGACTGGACATGGTTGTTAACGTAGCCGCGATCACAGGACTAGAGAAACTATTGTTAAGAAATATCATAAAAGGATGTTCGCCCTTGATGACCCTTAAATGATGTTTGCCAGAGAAACAAACAAAAAGTCTTATATTTCTTCTTTCTAATTGGTTGGAAGGGAATAATATATAATATATAGATATATAATATATAATATATTAGAATAAATAATATATCCTCACGCCTTCCCTTGTGGGAAGTATTTATATCATTATTATTATTATTATTTATATCTAATTGGTTAAGAAATAAAGATGTATCGTAATAAGTTATTAAGGCTGTCTTTCTAATGGCGAAATTATTATTAAAATCGGTTAAGAAGTTTTTGAGTTAACTCGTAACAAACAACAAAAAAAAAATTCTTTCCTCTTTATAATATTAGTTTAGATAACGAGGTTAACGGTGAAGAAATAAAGATCGTAACTAAACAATGCATCGGAAAAGAAATTTAAGAACATATTATAAGGGTATTATTTAAGCTATCACCAATTTAATTAGTTTTGTGTTTCTTAAATAATAGGGTTTGTCCTCAAAATAGTAGATCTGTCACCAAAATGTAGTCACCAAACAATGCAAAATCAGTTCCACAATAAATCACCTAAAATCCTGAGATATAAGGTCTAGTACCAAATAAATGTGTTTGTATGTATTATAATAGGTGTGTCCTAATAAGTATTTAAGCAAACTAATTTAAAGAGATCACCAATAAATCATATTATGTTACTAGAAAATTGCATTAAGTTCAAATAAAAAATTAGGGTTGTCATCATCGTTTCAACCAAAAGATTCTGCTACTTAACTAGACTCCCAAGGTTCTAAATTTCCACTGGTAGTATAAATTATATTTAAATAAATTTTTTAGCAGAGTAGTAAATAAAACAATTAAAGTCAAAATAATCAATATTCCTAGTTACCTACTACCCATCGTTGAGGCCGGATTGGTCAATTTTTAAAGCGCGCCAATTTGTCTCCGCCCCTTTGATCATTTTTTTCATTAAAATTATAAATTGATGTATTAAATTGGTAACGAATACTATTAATTTAATATCTGAACGAAATAAAATGTTACTACTGTATTGGTGACAAAATATCAAATAAAAAGGAGTCGCAGTCAGGGATCGATAATCGATTTATTTGGTGACAGATCTACCATTCTGAGCACAGAGCTATTATTTAAGTAACAAAACTGTTATTATAAGAACGAAGTTTATATTCATGTAATGCAATATAATTTTATTGGTTATCGATCTCTTATTTTACACATATAATAACATTAATTTGATTATTCATACTTGGGAACAAATTTTGTTTATCTGAGAACGAAAATATTTCGTGGCGATAGATCTATTTATTAGGTGATACAACTTGATGACAAATATAAATTTTGGTGATAGAAAATATAGTTCCCATATTATAACATAGAGTTACGATTTAACGACAATAATAAACGCGAATAAAAGAATAATTAATTATATATAAATGTATAGCTAGTTTTTTCTAAGAAGAAAGAAGATGTAGTGACAAAAATTGAGAAAGGTATGCTGAGTTTGGCCATGTCGAGAGAATGAATGAAGACCGATTGACGAAAAAAGTGTATAAGGCGAGTGTGAATGAAAGCGTTGGAAGGGGTAGCCCTAGGCGGACGTTTCTGGGCGAAGACAAATTAGGGACGTCTTGAAAAAAGGCCAGGTCAAGAGTACCCTAAACCGAAGAGCATGTATGAAGAGAATAATGAATGTGGACAAAGCGAAAGAAGTATGTAAGCATCGTAGCAAGTGGAAAGAGGTGGTCTCTGCCTACCCCTACGGGAAAGAGGCGTGATTGTATGTATGTATGTAGTTTTTTCTAAATTTGTAACATATCATGTTTCACCTAATCTACTTAATATGATGTTCGTAAGCAAGAGGACTGCTAGCATAAATGCACATTCGGTACGTACGTATTGAGTAGGTTTTTGAGACGATTTTAAATTGATATAAATACAGGTCAAAAGCTTCATCGCACTAATGTCTTCTGCGCTCACAGTCAGTGTATCAGACTGTAGCAAACAACTAACACGTGTAGATTAATCACTGTATTCTATTTAAACATTAATTTTTAATAATGGAGTCATTGCAAGATAATCCTGTGCTAGAATTCCCTCCAGATTTGCTGAACACTGTCAGGAAAATGTACAACCTTCATCAACCGGGTAGGATGGCGGAAGCCGTGGATATATTAGAGGAATGGATCAAGAAACAGGAGCATTTCATGAAGAAAGATTTTTGTGAGTTGTACAATTTATTTCGTATAGAAAATACGATATACAATGATGGCAATGACGGCTTGTCTGTTGAAAT
>JACCPG010003290.1:0-34514 GCA_016069955.1 Drepana arcuata | reverse complement strand
ACGTTCCAACTACCTGGATCAAATAGATCGGACGGGAACGTTAAGAGTACTCGAAACCGACGAGCATGTATGAAGAGACTGATGAATGTGGACGAAGCGAAAGAGGTATGTAAGTCTAGAGAGAACTGGCGCTCTATACTCTCTGCCTACCCCGTTAGGGACTTGGCGTGATGATATGTATGTATGTATGTATGTATGAAGAAAGAGCATAAATGTTTAATATTTTATTAAGTCTATTATAAAGCATGGGACTAATGTAATGGTAATACCGACTCGCAAATACAGTCCGCCGTCTTAAAGGTAGGCAGGCAATATCAATTCTACGTTTTGAGCTTGAAAAGTTTGGATTAAAAGGTAATTCAGAATTTTTGCGCAAAACAGTGTGAAATATGAACAGTTGTCGAACGGAGAGTACTTGGCAAATTGAGAAGAGCTCAGTAGTAGGAAAACGTAATGGCTTATTTGTAATCACTTTTAACAGTGCCCGCTTAGTTCTTTCCAGTCTAAGCAGAAGGTACTTACCGGAGCCACCCCAGCATATTACACAATAGGATAATATTGATATTTGACATTTTGACATTGCGCTAATGCAAAGTAGGCATCCTTCATGCATCTGATATTCGTCAAGCTACGCAGCTTTTTAAACACATATATAAGTTTACGTACGCGAGTGGCAACGGAGAGGATTTGAAGTTTCCAAGCCATTTCACTTTCCACTATAACACCAAGGTATTTGATGGAGGCAGCGCACTCAATAGAGGCACAGTTGCAGCTTGTTGGGATAGCGTCCCCAACCGTGGCGCAGTCGTGGGCTTTAATTGAGAGATCCGGTGCTTGTGATGGAGTATGGGGTGAAAAGGCAATTAACTTGGTTTTGGATAAGTTTAATGTGAGGATATTAGTATTTAACCAGTTCATTACATGCCTGACAGCATTTTCGGAGTGATCACGGACATCATTCCATGTTTTACCATGAATGAGAAGAGCGGTGTCGTCAGCGTAGGTGATGATTTTACAGTTAAAGAGTTAGTTTACATAGATCATTAATGTAGATAAGAAACAGGGTGGGACCGAGGACGCTGCCTTGTGGGACCTCTTCCCCCCGGACATCCGTACAGTGCAGACGTGTTTTTTGTTGATTCTATTATTTTAATTCATTTAAAAATAGCCGTGGTGGCCGAGTGGTTCGAGCAGTTGCCTGCGACGCAAAGGTCGCAAGTTCGAATCCTGACTGTACCAATGAGTTTTTTCTGAACTTAAGTACAGTGATTAGTCACACCACGAGCTTTACGGTGAAGGAAAACATCGAAAGGAAACCTACATACGTCTGAGAAGAAATTCAAAGGCGTATGTATAGTCGTGCTTGAGTAACGGCGATGGACTCGCCATCTGTCACGTTAGCACCTAATATGCCTCTGGCGGAAAGTGGGTGTGTGGGTATTACCTATACACCTCTGCCTACCCCTTCGGGGACCCTTGTGGGAAGGCGTGAGGATATATTATATTATAAAAATAGCCAAAAATAAATTTCGAAGTACTAGGCAAACATAAAGTGACAGTGGGTTATGAGTACGTGTGCAAAAATGCACTTTTTTACACATACATAGACAGCGCCCCGCATGTGAGTGACCATAACTATATTATTTTTTATAAATGAAGTGTAACAAAACAAACACACACATTAAAACAGATTTCGAAGAAACAGGGGTCAAGGGTAACTGGACGGATACACAATTTGTACGATATCGTCGATCATCACCAAATAAGCTTGACCTCGCTCGCTTTACAAGTGCAAACAGTGTTGCGCTCTTCCAAATCCCTGTTTGCCTGTAGTGGAGTGCCTGGAGCATTCAAAACCGTAAAACCTCGGATTAGAGTTATAGTGAATGAATTGATATGATCGACGCAGGATATTGTTTTTTAAACTATAAATTGCAATGTTTACCCAAAATTTTTTTGTGCACTTAATTTTTTCATTGTTTAAACAAATTATTATAAAATATTAATGTTTGATCATATATTTTCACTTTAAACAGTAATTTTTTTTTATTTATATGTTAAGCATTTAACAAGCAAGTTAAGTTGTGAGCAAGTGAATGAATTTGTATATCTTGGAAGCATGTTCACACGAGATGGAAAGTATGAAAAAGATATTGAAAGAAGGATAACTGCCGGAAATAAGGTGAATGGAGCCATGTCGGCGTTGATGGGCAGTAAAGTCTGAGCAAGAATGCTCGAGTTGCTGTCCACAACGCGATATTGGTACCTACCTTATTGTATGGCAGCGAATCCTGGGTATGTCAGAGGAAGTATGAAAATAGTTTGAATGCAGTCGAGATGCGATCTCTTCGAAAAATGTGCAGCGTAACGATATTAGATCGAATCCGCAATGAAGAGATTCGCAAATCAACTGGCGTGAATGAGGCCGTGATTGTAAAGATGAAGAAAGGCATGTTACGTTGGTTTGGACACATAGAAAGGATGAGTGAAGAAAGATTGACGAAACAGATATACAAAGCAAAAGTGTGTGCAAGAAGATGCAGAGGAAGGCCACGTTCCAACTACCTGGATCAAATAGATCGGACTCTGAAGGACGGGAACGTTAAGAGTACTCGAAACCGACGAGCATGTATGAAGAGACTGATGAATGTGGACGAAGCAAAGAGGTATGTAAGTCTAGAGAGAACTGGCGCTCTATACTCTCTGCCTACCCCGTTAGGGACTTGGCGTTATGATATGTATGTATGTATGTATATGTTAAATCTTACCTGAGTAGACATCTAGGAACATTTTTCGAAGATACCTGTGTATAAAAATAGCAGTAGGGATCTCGAACAGGTAGAAAAACATGGAGGGGAGAGCGGAGCGACAGCTATTATGTACAATGGAATTTCTTGATCAGTTTAATTATAAATGAAATGTACTCTATTGTGTACATTTTAAAAAATAAGGTAATTTATTACGACTAATGAAAAGAAAAAAAAATTTTTAGTACAAAATCTGTTTATTTAAATATATTACATTGTTGTCTACATTAAATATTTTCTTCTACTTCATCTATCTGTATAATAGGTGAAGTATTGGAACAACTATTTCCACTGCACTGTAAACATGCTACACTGCAGTATAAACCACTTTTTCGGCATCCACACGCAGCTCCACATCCCTTTTTGCAATTACAAAATAACATTTGCAATAAATTATCTGGAGCAGGCAATTGATTCATTATTATTGGGATGTACATGTTATTGGAATACTTCCATCCCCAATTTTCAATCACAACGTCATTTCCTAGCCAAACCTGAATTTGTAGGTACACTCTTTTAAGGTGCTCAAACGCTGCATCAGTTGTTGGAGGCAGTGATGACAAAAGAACACTCGTTTTTTTGGCTGTTGCTTTTATGAAAGAATTGAACCTCAATGTATTTAAATCATGAGTTTTAGACGAAGCGCCATATAAACTCAAAATACACGCTACACCTGCTTGCAATACATTATTGGGGTCTTCATTGATATTTTTAAACACTTTTACTGAGTCGTGTAAATCAATCCGTTTCTCAAAATTTTTGGCAAATTTAATTTTTCCTTTATTAAAAAACGCAGAAGTAGTGTCACAACCCGTAAAGGCATGTAAAAAAAGAATATGTTCTTTACAATTTGGTAAAGATTTCTCTAAAGATTTCGATGAAAATATCTTCTGTTGAACTTTGCCTTGGGATGGTTTTAGAAAATATATTTCACGATCTTTATCTACCAATGCCGTTAATATCACTAAGACATCGATATCTTCTGAAACTATAACAACATCTTTTGATTCCAAATTCATTGCCGTCTCAACAATTAATTTGTCGCATCGCTTTCCGCTTGGCATGTAAAAATATTGTTGTCAGCTAATTTAATTCTCAACATTTCTATCAAGCGAATTTTATTTTTACTATTTGTCAAAAAAAATTCTTGAGCAATTTTTAAAGGCATATGTTCATCAAATTCAATATCTGCACATTTATTTTTTAATGCGCGACGATTCCGTTCGGCTGATTTAATGCTATCTTTTTTATACCCATCAAATACTATGTATGTGTTACTCGTGTACTCGATGCGCATTGGCCGGACGGCTGTTAGGGCGTGCCCCCGAGGCGACGCGCACCAGTCCGTCCCCGCTGGTGCGAAAAATTCTGCACAGTGCGGCGATGGGGACCGCCACCCATCACGCGGAGTGCCTCACGGCGGGAAGTGGAGTGTGGAGTGTAGGATGGGTGTATGGAATGTAAGAGGAGGTATGGCTGATAAGATGAACGAATTGATCGATGTTATGACAGAGAGCGAGTTAGATGTTGTGTGCTTGTCTGAAACCAAGCGGAAGGGTAGTGGAGTAGACGAGCTCCCGGGCGGGAGTTTAGTGCTGTGGTCAGGAGTGGCAAACACCGAGCACGCCTGCCAGGGAGTGGGAATTCTACTATCCAGCCGCTTGGCAGAATGTATGATAAGTTATGATGCGGTGAGCCCCAGACTTATTTGGGCTCGCTTTAAAATAGGCCTTACCCGACTGTTTTAGTCGCGGTATATGCTCCGGTGGCCTCAGCGGACACTTGCGACCTGAATAAGTTCTGGGAATGTGTGAGTAATGTTCTAGAGACGAAAGAAGGGAATGAAAAGCTGATTATTTGTGGTGATCTGAATGGATGGGTCGGGACAGCCCGTAAGGATTACGAGGCAGTACTCGGCAAGTATGGTGATAAGAGAGTGAACGAGGCAGGCAAACTGATATTAGATGTATGCATGGAGAGAGACCTTTTTGTGGCGAACACCATGTTCGACCACAAAAGGATTCATCAGTATACATGGGAACGGAAAAATGAGCGAAGCATGATAGATCTGTTTCTAATAGATCAGCGACTCAGAACACAGGTGATGGACACCAGGGTGTATAGGGGAGCTGACCTGGGAACGGACCACTTCCTAGTTATAACTAGGATAAGGGTCTGTTCGCGGGCTGGCGATCCCGCGCTGGGGGTCCCTGTTCTGCAGTCGCAGACCGCATCAAAAGCTGGAGGCTTCAAGATGCGGCTATTAGAGACAGATATCAAGAAAGGGTATCTGAACAACTAGCCTGTCCACCGAAAGATGTGTTTGAGAGTGTCGATGTTTGTTGGCAGTTCCTTAAGTCCAGCATATTATGCGCCGCGAAAGAGGTTTGTGGCATTTCGAAAGGGCGGACAACCAAAAATGGCGATGGTTGGTGGGATGATGAAGTGAAAGAAGAAGTTAAAAAGAAGAAGGATGCAAGGCAAGACATTTTGGCTATGTCCAGCTCAAGTGAGAGTATGAAAGAAAAGATGAAAGAAAAATACCGCCTGCAAAAAAATCGTGCGAAAGAGATAATAGCTCAGAAGCGTGAGAGGTTCCAAATGACTGTAGACGAAAAACTGTCACAGAATTTCAAGGACAATGCAAAACTTTTTTGGAGGGAAGTTAAGAAGTCCAGAAATTGTGTTACAGCTAGTAGTAGGATGAATGTGATTTTCTCGAAGGACAATAACATACTGACTGACAAAACAGACGTCCTCAGGCGATGGAGTGAATTTTACAAAGATATGTATGATGATGATGCCGCTGATCTACTCACAGAGCTGCCTCCAACAGAATCTGTCGAGGATCCTATAGCGGATAAAATAAGTATGGGAGAGATTGTAAGTGCGATTAGAAGTCTGAAATGTGGAAAAGCTGCGGGAATAGATGGGATTACGGCTGAGATGATCAAGTACGGTGGACCAGCGGTCTGGGACGTCATCTATTTGCTATGCAATCTTTGCTGGGAAAAGGGTGATGTTCCGGACGACTGGAGGCGAGCAGTCATCGTGCCTTTCTATAAAGGAAAGGGATCACGATTGGACTGCTCAAACTACAGAGCCATCAGCTTGGTCAGCTTAGCTGGTAAAGTGTATACGAAGATCCTGACGATAAGAATGCAAGAGCGATCCGAAAGGTTTCTCTGGGAATCCCAAGGTGGATTTAGACCAGGAAGAGGATGTATGGATCAAACCTTCTCGCTTCGCGGAATCGCGAGTTTTTGGATATTAGCCAAAAGGTTTTCTGCGCTTTCGTCGACTTGGAGAAGGCATTTGATAGAGTCGTACGAAAGGAACTCTGGGACGTGTTGCCTGGATATGGGGTGAGCAGTTCCCTACTGCATGCCGTGAAATCACTCTATAGTGATAGCGGGGCGTGCGTTAGGGTTAATGGTGAGATGTCACCCTGGTTTGATGTGAAGTCGGGGGTCAAACAGGGGTGTATCATGTCTGCCTGGCTGTTCATTATATATCTAGATAACTGTCTGAGAGCACTAAGAACGAACGGATGTGGAGTGAAAATGGGAAACTTAGTGGTCAACTGCCTATTATACGCCGATGACGCGGTTTTACTGGCGTCATCAGAGAGCGAACTGCAGTCACTAGTTACCATAATGAAAGTAGAATGTGAAAAGAAGGGGCTGCGCCTAAACGCTGGCAAGACTAAGGTTCTGGTATTTGAAAGAGATGAACAAGTGACCGAGTGTGCTATATCGGTAAATAGGCAAATTCTAGAGCAAGTGAATGAATTTGTATATCTTGGAAGCATGTTCACACGAGATGGAAAGTATGAAAAGATATTGAAAGAAGGATAACTGCCGGAAATAAGGTGAATGGAGCCATGTCGGCGTTGATGGGCAGTAAAAGTCTGAGCAAGAATGCTCGAGTTGCTGTCCACAACGCGATATTGGTACCTACCTTATTGTATGGCGGCGAATCCTGGGTATGTCAGAGGAAGTATGAAAATAGCTTGAATGCAGTCGAGATGCGATCGCTTCGAAAAATGTGCGGCGTAACGATATTAGATCGAATCCGCAATGAAGAGATTCGCAAATCAACTGGCGTGAATGAGGGCGTGATTGTAAAGATGAAGAAAGGCATGTTACGTTGGTTTGGACACATAGAAAAGGATGAGTGAAGAAAGATTGACGAAACAGATATACAAAGCAAAAGTGTGTGCAACAAGAGGCAGAGGAAGGCCACGTTCCAACTACCTGGATCAAATAGATCGGACTCTGAAGGACGGGAACGTTAAGTGTACTCGAAACCGACGAGCATGTATGAAGAGACTGATGAATGTGGACGAAGCGAAAGAGGTATGTAAGTCTAGAGAGAACTGGCGCTCTATACTCTCTGCCTACCCCGTTAGGGACTTGGCGTGATGATATGTATGTATGTATGTATGTAAATACTATGTATGTGTTACTATTATAATTATTTTTTAAATATCTTACATAATGGTCACATATCATTGTAAACGTTTCATTTAATTGCCATTTACAACGATGTAGTAACATGCCTCCGTCGATAACATAATAGAGATTTTCTACACTTTTTAAATTAATAGAAATTTCCGGAAATAATTCGTAAAATGTTGATTTTTTTGTTTTTCGCAGTTCACCATCTTCAAGTAGAGCAAGTGGATATGGTGCCAATTCGTAATTCATATAATTTTTAAGTTCTTCGTCGGTTTTTTTTAAAACACAAATACGTTGAAACAGCAGTAATGGGTCAACAGGAATAATCTCGTCATGAATTTTAATTTTGCTATTTTTCGCCAATAGAGATTTTATTTTATTTTTCCTTGACAATTTTAATTCACGTAAATTTTGTCCTTCTGTTTTTTTCATTGCCTTCAAACCTGCTTCAAAAGCATCGTAACAATTTATCTCTTTATCTCCAGTAATTCCAGTAGCAATAGACATAATAGCATCTGTATCAGGAAAAGGGTTGTGTCGCTTGAAGAACTAATACTTGATTGATTGATTGATTGATTATCCTCACGCCTTCCCACAAGGGTCCCCGAAGGGGTAGGCAGAGGTGTATAGGTAATACCCACACACCCACTTTCCGCCAGAGGTATATTAGGTGCCAACGTGACAGATGGCGAGTCCATCGCCGTTACTCAAGCACGACTATACATACGCCTTTGGAATTTCTTCTCAGACGTATGCAGGTTTCCTCTCGATGTTTTCCTTCACCGTAAAGCTCGTGGTGTGACTAATCACTGTACTTAAGTTCAGAAAAAACTCATTGGTACAGTCGGGATTCGAGCTTGCGACCTTTGCGTCGCAGGCAACTGCTCGAACCACTCGGCCACCACGGCTCCTAATAATTTGACATCTGTATTATCTCATTCTCTTCTAGCATCTGTTGATGACTTTTATTGGAAGACACGTCACAAAAATTTTCTATTGCTTCAATAATATCTTTACTGTAAATAACTCCTCTGATCCATTTATACACAACACTTTCAGTGGCACCAAGTTTAAAAGGACCTCCTTCGACACTCATCCCTTTCATCAAAGTTTGCTCAATTGTCTGATCACTCGCAATGCCAGAAAAATAATTATCCGAACGCCTAGATGTGAAATATCCTTCCGAAAAGTTTTGAAACTCTGTCGGGTCCATTTTATGCTGTAATTCTTTCATGTCTTGTAGATTTTGTGAAGAAGAATTTAAAGCTGTCGTTAAAAGTAAATTAATTCAAAAGGCTTATTATAAAACATCAGATTATTTTAATGATGGCCATGCATGGCAATGAATTGCTCCTCTTGTACAGAGTTTATATATGTAACTACCCCTACGTAAAAGGGAACAAATGTTAAAAAAGCAAACCGGGGAGCTTGTTTCGCCGTTTCTTCTCCTGGCAGGTATTTTTTCTTGGAAACGGTGGTAACTTTAGTCTATATTAAACGTGACGTTCAATAAGTGTTCCCTGTGTCCCTTATGTTGAATAAAATATTTTGATTTTGATTTTGATTTAGAAGTGAGAGAAGAATTTGTGAAGCCTTCGCATAGGGAAAATGCCCTGATGCATGAAATAATGGAATCATTAGCTCAATACTATACAAATGTAAATTCCAATCTCCCATACGGTCCGCAGCAATGAAGTCCTTCAATATTGTAACCATTCGAAAATAAGTAATCCATAGTTTTGAAGTTTTATTTTTATTTTCAAGCTCAAGTAGCTTATTTTCAAAAAATTTTGTAAGCGTTTGAAATCCGTGGTTTTCAGCTATTTCAGTGTAGTTGAACATTTCAAAAATCGTAGAGTTATCTTCATCATTCAGTATATTTGCAAAACCTGTATTGTGTTCCATAAGATTTTCAAAAATCTATTGGGATAACGCTTGCTGTAATAACGTATGAGCACGTACAGCTCTAGCATACATAGCAGTGTGCTCCTGAATTGTGTCCTGTTCTGACGCGCCTATTCGCGCTTTCCTACTCCACCCAAAAAGTCCCAACTTCGTGGAAGACCGCCCACGTGCACCCAGTGCCCAAAAAGGGCGATAGATCGGACCCATCAAATTACAGGCCGATCGCCATCACCTCCCTCCTCTCTAAAATTATGGAGCGAGTGATTAACACGCAACTCCTGCGATATCTAGAGGGTCACGGTTTGTTGAGTGACCAACAGTATGGCTTCCGCCACAGTCGCTCAACGGGTGACCTTCTAGTATATCTCACGCACCGTTGATCACTCGCCATTGAGAGTCAAGGAGAGGCATTAGCTGTTAGCTTGGATGTGGCGAAAGCGTTCGATCGGGTCTGGCATCGCGGTCTTCTATCGAAGCTTCCATCCTACGGACTGCCAGAGGGATTATGCAAATGGGTCGCCAGCTTTCTGTCCAGCAGATGCATAAGAGCCGTCGTTGACGGTAGCTGCTCCGAAAGCATGGACATTAATGCTGGAGTCCCGCAAGGCTCTGTGTTGTCCCCGACTCTGTTTCTTCGCATATTAATGACATGCTTTCTATTGAAGGCATTCATTGCTATGCAGACGACAGCACTGGGGACACTTACTACACGGGCCGTGCTAATCTCCCTCGTTCCACTGTGGAGGAAAGTCGCGAACGACTTGTGTCTGAAATCGAGAGTACACTTCGCAGTGTTTCCGATTGGGGTCGACTAAACCTAGTCCACTTCAACCCCACTAAGACACAAGTGTGTGCGTTCACTGCTAAAAAAACTCCATTCGCTGTGGCTCCACAATTCCAGAACACTCCCCTGAACGTCTCGGAGAGCATTAGGATCCTTGGGGTCGATATTTCTAGCGACGTTCAGTTCCGTGGTCATTTAGAGGACAAGGCTAAGCTGGCGTCGAGGAAGCTCGGTGTGCTCAACAGAGCCAAGCAGTACTTCACATCTTCACAAAGGCTGCAACTTTATAAGTCGCAAGTTCGGCCACATATGGAGTACTGCTGCCACCTGTGGGCTGGAGCCCCTGGATACCAGCTAGGGCCTTTTGAGGCGGTTCAGAAACGCGCCGCTAGAATTGTCGATGATCCTTTGCTCACAAGCGGCTTGGAATCACTAAGTCTGAGGAGAGACTTTGCCTCCCTGTGTGTATTCTACCGCTTGTATAACGGGGAGTGTTCAGCAGAATTGTTCGACATGATGCCCACTTCCACCTTCTACCACCGCACCTCTCGCCATCGACGGGGAATTCATCCCCATACCCTGGAACCACAAAGGTCTCGCACTGTGCGCTTCCAAAGGAGTTTTCTTCCGCGAACGCTCCCTGTGGAATGAGCTCCCGTTGAGGTTTTCCCTGGAGAGTACAGCATGGAGTTCTTCAAGAAGGGTGTGAAAAGATTCCTGCAGGCTCGGCAACGCGCGAGTGATACCCCTGGTGTTGCTGGCGTCCATAGGCGGCGGTAACCGCTTATCATCAGGCGGACCGCATGCTTGTTTGCCACCCAAGTGGTATAAAAAAAAAATAAAAAAAAAAAAAAAAAATACGCATGTCCAGATGTTATGTGATCAATTATTGTATTTTCAGCATATATGGTAGAAAGAGCTTTTTTTATCCCACTTCCAGCCATAATATAACCAATGGATCCCATGTAAGACATAAGAGTATGAAAAGAGCCTCACAACAACTAATACTTCATCAGATAAATGCACAGCAGAAGCAATATCCCGTGCTTTCATGTATAGAGGTTGATCGAATGTTAAGATGCATGTTCTCATATTCAATTCTTTAGCATTATCTATGGAACTTTTCATAGCTGTGTAAATTGTGTTATAATCGCTTGGAGCTGCATTAATAAAAGGCAAAAAAATTATCGATGACACATGAAAATCATGTGCATTAGTTAATAAATTCATAAATCCATTCCATCTGAGAAATTTGTTATTATTTTTGAACTTCAAATACGTCCACAAAATATTTAATTGCCCATTTGTAGTAAATTTCTTGATATCCGGTTCAATTTCAGATAACTTAACTACTATCTTTGAAAATCCTAAACCTGTAGAAGCTGAATATATTTGTAGAGGGATATTTCCGTGTTTGATAAATTCTGATTCTGGTGGTAGTGTCTTCAGACGCTTGATAGGTCGTCGAGGTTGTATACCATCACTTGGGGTAACTATTTCAATGCTTCCCATATAATGGAACGTTCCCTTACCATCAATAATATTGATATTGAAATCAGCATTATCATGGACAAATTGAACGAAAGGGCCAGGTTTTATTTCTGGTGGAGCTGTAAAAGTTGCTGAAGCTTCGTATAACGTAGCCTCTTTGTACGAAGCACAGAAGCCTAAATAATGACATATATTTATTACTTTTTTAGAGCCAAATTTCCTATGAAACATCACAGCCAAAGTAATATGAAGTGGTGATAAAAAAGATCTTGGTCGTACAGCTGATATGATTGCATGCGCTATCGATTTACATTTCTTCTCATATCTCGGAATTGTTTCTGCATTATTTCTCTTATCTTTTAATATTATTTCAGATAGTAAAAAATTTAAAGACTTTGGAATTGATTCATCAACATCTTGAAGCATTTTGTCACTTGGCGTATAATTTTCAGTATCGTACACTTGGGCTCTTATATCTCTCCGAATAATTTCGCTCGCCGCTTTCAGAATATGAAATTCTTCTTCTTCTTTACTATTATGTTTTTGATTGTACCAATTTTCTGTTAATACATCATGGTTAATTTTTTTAAAACATATAATGGTATTGGACCCAAATTTAGTTGAAATGATAATATCACCGTGAAAGCGTTCTATTAGTCGTTTTTTAATAGTTTTTTCATCCGGGATATGCTTTGTAGTGATGACGTTTTGCAACTCCTGCATGGTATTTACCATGCAGGTTTGCCAATGCATGAATGATGATTGCCAATTTTGGCAATCATCATTCTCTTCTATGTACTTGTATATTTGCTCCATTGCTGCATCTACCATCGAAATTCTCGGATTAATTTTCTTTTCAACATTACTGAGGTGAATTGAATTTTTCAGCAAATTATAACAATCCCAATGATATTTTGCTGCAAGTGTCTGTAAGTCGGTTATACCAGAAATCCTTTTATGGATATCTCGATAATAATCAGTTTTCTGGACGGCTATAAAATTCGTGATGGATTCATTTAAAGTTGGAGTGTTGATGTATGAAATCTGCCTACGCCGAGCTTTATTTAATTTTGCTTCTTTTGTTCTATCAGCTTCTTGTCCGCAAAGAAAACAGTTTTTTTCCCAATTAAAGTTATTGAAATTCATGCTGCTTCGAAGTTTTTTTTCGGAGGTGATAATGCGAGATTTTCACGGACCTTATTTTTATACATTCCAATATACTTTTTATTAATATATTTTTGTCGACAACTTGAATGAGCATAAACAAATTCAGTTTGTAGATGAGGTAACAATCCATCTTGTCGTTCGGTTGAAGCAGCTTGTAAAGAGGTTACTCCTCTACAAATTTTTATCACTTCACCTAAATTTGAATTTGTTTCGGAAGATGAACCCAGGTGCGTACATATTATGCAGCTATTTTCATCAGCCATGCTGCTAGCCGTTGGTTTATCCATTGTTCGAAATCTAATAAAAAACAATTAATAATTAATTAATTGCATTTGATTCATTATTATTATATTATTATCATATTTTTTTTTTTTATTGAAACTGATCTTTAATTTTTGATTTATTTATTATTTAATTAATTCAATAATGAACTGTAGTTTTCAATGTAATCACTTACCAAATTAAGCAATACAAAAGAATTTGTAATAGTTCAATATAAAAACGTCGTCTCCAATACACTTTCCAGTACAAAAATATACACGAATTTTTCACTAAAAAAACAAATTTTCACTGTTATAGAAGCACAATATTCACAGAACACGTGTTACTTGCAACTAACCTAGCCGAGAAATTCCATTGTACATAGCAGCTGTCGCTCCGCTCTCCCCTCCATGTTTTTCTACCGGTTCGAGATCCCTACTGCTATTTTTATACACAGGTATCTTCGAAAAATGTTCCTAGATGTCTACTCAGGTAAGATTTAACATATAAATAAAAAAAAATTACTGTTTAAAGTGAAAATATATGGTCAAACATTAATTTTTTATAATAATTTGTTTAAACAATGAAAAAATAAAGTGCACAAAAAAATTATTGCAATTTATAGTTTAAAAAACAATATCCCATATCAATAATATTAATTCATTCACTATAACTCTAATCCGAGGTGAAAACCCCCAGGCGCTCCACTACTGGTACTTTTTACGTAGTACTTTTTTCGTGTCTACAAAATGCCGGTAAACCGCACGCCGCCGCCAGCCTCACCTGTACGCTCCGACATACCTGCCGTCCCAGCGCAAGCGAGTACCGTTTCTATGCCTGTGCCGACTCGCACCACTACACCTGTTGCAGTGCTGCTCCCTGCCAGTCAAACTCATAATTCCTCTTCCGAAGAAGAACTACTCGAAAATGCAAACGTCACTTTTCGCAAACAGAAACCTACACACGATGACCATAAGCTTAATACATTTATGGAAGAAATGAGGCGTATGTTCTTGGAATTTAAAGAGGATCAAGAAAGTAGGACGGATAAAATGTGTGCAGCTGTTGAGGAAATGCGCTCGTCCTTTGATTTTCTGGCTGGGAAGTACGAGTCGCTTCAGGCAAAAATTGTGAAACTAGAAACCGATCGTAGAGAAGAAGTCCAGTACATAAAATCTCTGGAAGATAGGCTGGAATTTGCGGAGCGCAATGCCAGGGCTGCCTGCCTGGAAATAAGAAACATTCCAAAGATAGCTTCGGAAACCAAAACATCCCTCGTCGATACCTTCATCAAGACTGGCGAGGTACTCAAAGTGCCAATTCAAAAACAAGAGATAAAGGATATCTTCCGCATCAAAACTAAGGATCCAGCGAATAGTACCATCATTGTTGATCTGAACAGTACTCTTTTAAAAGAAAAAATAATCAGTAGATACCGAGAATACAACAAGGGTTCGTCAAAATTGTCCACGGAACACCTTCGTATCAGTGGCACTTCCAAACCCGTCTACATTTCAGAAAACCTTACGAATAAAATGAAGAGTAGTCTCTTTATTTTATTCTTTTTGAGTAGAAAATTTGCAAGTGCAAATGACTTCAAATACTGTTGGGTATCTCACGGTAAAATATATCTTCGCAAAAAAGAAAATGGCTTGTTGGTCCGTATCGAAAGTGAACTGGACCTAGAAAAGGCCAAAGGTTTGCTACAGCCATGACTATACATCGACAGAGTGATGGATACATCTATTTCCTTGACTTTGTATTTGTTTTCCATTTTTATACTTTTATTATTTGCTTATTGCTTCTAGCCTGCTATTGTATTGTTTTTTATAAAATGTATGCCCTATACATAAAATTTTAACTTTTACATATACACATACCCAAACACATGTACACATATAAATACACATACACACACCCGTCCACATACACAAACACACACGCATTCTTACATAATTCATCTAAAAGCGTTAACACCGTCATCAAAGGTCTTCACTTGTACGCCATACTACATCAGTTATGCTGTTCATTTGTTACATTCTTACTTCTAAATGGATGATATAAATACCATAAGCAGTGACATTGAAAAAATATCCGTTTCGGAATCATACATATGCTCTCCAGAAGAAAGTATTCTCCTGATAAATAATGACCTCAACACTTTTAAAATATTACACATTAATATCAGAAACATAAATTGTAATTTTGACAGCCTTCTCACCCTATTAGAAAGATTAAACTATGAATTAGACGTTATAATTTTAACAGAATGTTGGTTGAGTAAGTGTCCTAATATTCCGTCTCTTCAAGGCTTTGATTCCCATATCTCAGACTTTCAAAATCAAAATGAAGGTGTTGTTGCTTATGTGAGGATAGGCTTATCTTGTAATATTGTAACTCTTTGCTTTAATGAAGCGAACTGTATTGTCCTAAAATTTTCTAATAATCTTGCTGTAATTGCTTTATATCGTTCTCCATCATACAGAAATTACTCAGCCTTTGTAGAACGTTAGATACTGTATTATGTAGCATAAAATCATTAAAAAATGCCATCATTATAGGAGACATAAATATAAATATCTCACCAGGTAACACTGACTTTGCAGCCGATGAATATCTTAATTTTACAGCATCTCACGCTATGCTTCTTTTTTTTTTTTTTTTCAAATCAAAATCTTTTTATTTCACATAGGCCCAGATGGGCACTTATAAAACGTCGAAAAAGAAGCACGGTTCGGGTTGGTCGCTTCCATGGAGAAGAACCGGCAAGAAACTCCATGGTTACTCTTTTCAAATCATTAGGCATATACAATAATAATATTTTTTCGTTACAGCAATAGTACCCAAGTATGGGGAACAACGTAGGCCCGACAATAGGTCGCTGCTTACTATACAAAGCATACATAAAACAAGATAATTATAACAATGTTAGCAAGATCTAAGAATCTACAACGCCTACAATGTTCTCACATTCACAAATTAGACAAATTAAACAAGTGTCACAAATATTGTCATCAGTACTGTAACTAATTCTGGTCAAGATATGGAATAAATTAAAATAAAAAAAAAAGTTAAATTATTATTGTAAAAAAAAAAAAAAACCCCGAAATGAGAAAAGAAAAGATTCAGAATAGTTAGAGACATCCACAAATTTGTGCCGTTTATGAGCTACCAAGGAAGCCGCATGCGCAGAAGGAACTAGAGCCAGACTTCTTTATCTTCAACGTAGTCCTTGATTTAATAATATGCTTTTTTAATCAGAACACGTTTGATAACGTTTTTGAACTTTACATCGGTCAGTTCTATAACTGACTTTGGCAGCTTGTTGTAAAAGCGTATACTATTTATAATAAAAGACTTGCTCGTTTTTGTTAATCTATATTTCGGGATTACAATTTCATGTTTACTGCGGGTATTTTTATTATGGCAGTCACTTTTAATTTTGTAAATCCCTCGATTTTTGCGGACATATAAAATACATTCAAAGATATAAAGTGAAGGCAAAGTTAGTATGTCGATCTCTTTAAATTTCTCTCTAAGAGACTCGCGAGGACCCATGCCATAGATCGCGCGGACCGCCCTCTTTTGCAGAATGAAAATTGAGTCAACGTCCGCCGCTGATCCCCACAGCAGAATGCCATAGGACATAATACTGTGGAAATAAGCATAGTATACTAGCCTAGCTGTGGCTACATCAGTTAAATGCTTTATTTTCCGTACTGCATACGCAGCTGAACTTAACCGACCGGAAAGTGTTCTAATGTGCGGGCCCCACTGCAATTTTGAATCGATGGTAATTCCTAGGAATACAGTTTCCGCTATAGCATCAAGTTTGTTGCCATCAAGATTTAAATTCAGATCCCGTTGTGTTACATTTGGTAAAGAGAACTTAAGACATTTCGTTTTGTTTGGATTCAGTAAAAGATTATTAGCTGCGAACCATTTCGAGAGAACAGTTAAACTTTCATTAACATGCAAGACATTTGTATTTTTCCTATCTATTTTAAAAATTAGCGATGTGTCATCAGCAAAGAGAATAATATCCGATAACTTGGCCATCATATACGGGAGATCATTGATATAAACAAGAAATAGAAAAGGACCGAGAATTGAACCTTGGGGTACGCCCATCTTGACTAAAGACCCGGAGGACGTCGCCCCATTTACATTAACTTTTTGCTGTCTGTTTGATAAATATGAGAGAACAAGATCAGCAGCGAGTCCACGAATTCCGTAGTGGTGGAATTTACATATCAGTGTGTTGTGGTCGACGCAATCGAACGCTTTCGAGAGATCACAGAATATGCCAATGGCATCCTGGGACTTCTCCCAGGATTCCAGAATGTGAGTGACGAGTTTTACTCCCGCATCCGTTGTCGACCTACGCTTCGTGAAACCAAACTGTTGACTATGCAGAATGCCGTTTGAGTTGAAATGATGTAACATCTGGTCCAACATTATTTTTTCATAGATTTTACTCAATGCTGGAAGCACAGATATAGGTCTATAACTAGAGCGATTACTCTTACAACCCGATTTAAAAATTGGTACTACTTTACTATGTTTCATTAGATCAGGAAACTCGCCACTGTCCAAGCATTGATTGAATATGTCTGCTAGGAAAGGAGCGATTGATTCAATGATATCTCCAAGAACCTTAACGGATATTCCCCATAAGTCTTCAGTATTTTTTATATTGAGACTTTTAAACGCGGATTTAATTGTACTTGTACTTATTGGTTTAAATTTAAAGTCTTGTATATCCTCAGTAAAGTTTTCTTTTAAAAGAGCTTCAGCTAATGTCGAAGAAGAGGGGAGAGATTTTGTAACTTCCACTGGAATATTCGTGAAGTAATTTTCTAGTGTCTCCGCCACTTCTTGTTTATCAGAAATGGTCCGATTATCTATTTTCAACGACAATTCTTCTCTCTTTCTTTTCTTCCGGCTCACCGTTATCCTACTAGACAAGGAAATTGCATCGATCATATTATATCTAGGACTGAATTCACCGCAAAAACAATAGTCCTTGATTCTTTTTTTTACTGATCATGCCCCTGTGCTTTTCTGTTATAATACTGAACTTAGTTCGAAACATGCTAAGCGTACTCACAATTTTAAACGTATTGACATACAAGCTGTCGTTAGTGACCTGAGAAATACGGATTTCTCAGGTGTTCTTCAAATTACCGATACTACTGACTTGGCATCTGATAGCCTTGTGGTCATAATTTCTAAGACAGTTTACAAAGCACACAAAGTATTCTTCCATTTCGAGTGGGAAACGAATTATCGAACCCTCGATAACACCAGGACTCCTGAGATGCATAAGGCACAGAGATAAATTATACTGCAAATACAAAATTAACCCTGAAAACCTTATGGTTAAAACCATATACACACGCTACCGTACATTTTGTAATAACCTTTTGCAGAAAGTAAAACGCGAATATGAACGGAACGAATTTCAGAAAGCCAGGAAAAATCCAAAAGCTACTAGGAATGTTATTAAGCAAGTTACAAACCTTCAAAAGAAAAAATATTCTTTAAACTTATTAAAATTATGTGATAATCCAACTTCATCTGTTAACTCAGTAAATCAATATTATGCAAACGTAGGAAAAAATCTAGCAAGCAAAATAACCAAATACCCGTTGTCCAACAGTCGTAGCCATCCATATATAATTAGACCTACAGCAACATTTTCAAGTTCTATGGCCTTATTCAGCGTAGATGATGAAGAGATTGAGCGTATTATCTTAAACCTAAAAGACAACAGTGCTGCTGGCTGGGATGGCATCCCCACGTTGGTTATCAAATCTGCCCGGCATATTCTAATTCCTGTTCTTAACCACATCTTCAATCTTTCTCTATCATCTGGCATATTTCCCCACGCTTTTAAAAAAGCCGTCGTGCATCCTATTTTTAAGGGTGGTGATGAGAACAGTGTCACTAACTACAGACCGATATCTATTTTAACAGTTCTGTAAAAAATTCTAGAAAAAAATATTAACAATCGAATACTAAAATTTATCAATCCCAATAACATACTATCTCCAAATCAATACGGTTTTCGAAGGGGTAAGTCTACCGAAGATGCTGTTCTAGATATGTCAAATACTATAGCAAAGAACTATGATAGTAAATTAAAAACTGCTGGTATATTCCTGGATCTTTCAAAAGCTTTTGACACTGTTTCCATCCCAATCCTTATCACTAAACTGGAAAGCATCGGCATTAGAGGTATTGCTCTCAATATTCTAAAAAGCTACCTTAGCAATCGTAGCCAATTTGTAGTCCTAGACGGTACAACATGTACAACACAACAATACAACACGAACATTTATATAAATGTCCAGGTTTTCAAAAATTATCTCCTAATTAACGTTTTAAATTTGTAAAATTAAATTCTTATTGTGTCAACTGTTTAAGTAAAAATCATTGAGCATCTCATCGCAATTCAAATACGCTGTAAAAATAAAATAAAAAAATATTTTTTTTTATTTTCATTAACAAATGTTACATAGCAATAATTTTGTGATGACAATCCTAGTAAGTAAGTAATACCTGTAGCAGATTGCCAACGCTCTTCCAGCCGATTGGTTTTACGTAGTTTTGTACTATAAAAATAAAACTGAATACAAAATAAGTTTAGCTTGTGTTGTGTAGTGTGTGGTGTGTGTGTGTGTGTGTGTGTGTGTATGTGTATGTGTGTGTGTGTGTGCGTGTGCGTGTGTGTGTGTGTGTGTGTGTGTGTGTGTGTGTGTGTGTGTGTGTGTGTGTGTATGTTTAATGGGTTATTAATATTGAGGTTAGTTTAATGAAGTCTTACTTAATGTTCTTTCAAAAAAATTTCTGTTTCAATATAGCTAATAGATTGTATCCACTATAGTATCGCCTTTTTACATTCAAATTTATTCAATGGATGCATGTTAAGTGTTTTATTTAGTGAATTGTATAGTTTATTTGTATGTCTGTCATATTGCCTTGCTGTAAAAGCTGTCTTAGTTGATTTACTAGGGAGTATACGTTCCTTTCTTCTTCTTTCCACATTTTCCGGGACATAAATTATTGTTTTGTGTAGCTTAAGTATAGAGTTTACAATATATAATTTTCTTACAGTTACTACTTTGCTGTAGGTATACAGTTAATCAGTGGGGAACCTGTAGGGTAGGGAGTACATAACCTTTAGAAGAGACCTTTGAGTTCTTTCCAATTCCAAAAATTTCGTTTTAGTAGCCCCACCCCAAATGGGAATACAATATATTAGAACGGACTGGGCTAAGGCTAAATATATTTTGTTAAGCAGTTCCTTTCCAGCTACATGCCTGAGCCTTTTAAATCCAAACGAGTTACCATAATGAAAGTAGAATGTGAAAAGAAGGGGCTGCGCCTAAACGCTGGCAAGACTAAGGTTCAGGTATTCGAAAGAGATGAACAAGTGACCGAGTGTGCTATATCGGTAAATGGGCAAATTCTAGAGCAAGTGAATGAATTTGTATATCTTGGAAGCATGTTCACACGAGATGGAAAGTATGAAAAAGATATTGAAAGAAGGATAACTGCCGGAAATAAGGTGAATGGAGTCATGTCGGCGTTGATGGGCAGGAAAAGTCTGAGCAAGAATGCTCGAGTTGTCCTTATTGTATGGCAGCGAATCATGGGTATGTCAGAGGAAGTATGAAAATAGTTTTGAATGTAGTCGAGATGCGATCTCTTCGAAAATGTGCGGCGTAACGATATTAGATCGAATCCGCACGAAGAGACTCGCAAATCAACTGGCGTGAATGAGGGCGTGATTGTAAAGATGAAGAAAGGCATGTTACGTTGGTTTGACATATAGAAGCGATGAGGAAGAAAGATTGACGAAACAGATATACAAAGCAAAAGTGTGTGCAAGAAGAGGTGGCAGCGTCGCTCCAACTACCTGGATCAAATAGATCGGACTCTGAAGGACGGGAACGTTAAGAGTACTCGAAACCGACGAGCATGTATGAAGAGACTGATGAATGTGGACGAAGTGAAAGAGGTACGTAAGTCTAGAGAGAACTGGCGCTCTATACTCTCTGCCTACCCCGTTAGGGACTTGGCGTGATGATATGTATGTATGTATTTAAAGACACACCAACAGTATACACATTAAAGCTTATAACTAAAATAATTAGAGTTTTTCTGAACTTAAGTACAGTGATTAGTCACACCACGAGCTTTACGGTGAAGGAAAACATCGAGAGGAAACCTGCATACGTCTGAGAAGAAATTCAAAGGCGCATGTATAGTCGTGCTTGAGTAACGGCGATGGACTCGCCATCTGTCACGTTGGCACCTAACATACCTCTGGCGGAAAGTGGGTGTGTGGGTATTACCTATACACCTCTGCCTACCCCTTCGGGGACCCTTGTGGGAAGGCGTGAGGATATATTTTATTATTATATTATATTATTATAACTAAAATAATAACAATTTGTATCAGATGTGTACACCTATGAAAGGCGTGTTCATCATTCTCACAGTAGTTGTGCCATTAGGCAGTTACGGTATTCAATACAATTTTAAAAAACAAATTACAAAAGTATTAATTTTAAATATGTATGCACCTTCATTTTCAATAACAACAATTGAAGAAGAAGTTAATGCGGAATAATAGTAAAAAATATATATTATACAATGTATTTATTATCTATCGTGCAAATGATTCCAAAACCTTACGTCTGAATAAGGGTAACTTGTCGTGAAATATGTCCAAATGTTCTATAGTAGCATTCAGTCTATTATATTCATTGCACATTCTTACGACTGGAGAATTGAGACCAACATTAGTTCTCGACGTATGAGTGTGGAAAACTCTAGTGATAGCCATGCGAGGAACAATGCGGGGAACAGTTAAATTACGATCGGAAACATTTTATAGTTTTGCCTCGTAAACATCACATATTAAATTTATTAGTTGACTATTACCATAAAGTCAATTGTCACGCAGGTCCAGATCTTCTTATGTCAGTTATACGCCAAAGATATTGGATCTTATCCGCCCGAAATTTGATACGCAACAGGGTGCATAAATGTATTCCTTGTTTTCGGCTCCGTCCCAAGCCGACCTACCCTGAAATGTCGGAACATAAACCTTGTCGTGTGGTTCAGTCTGCAAAACCATTCATGCGTACTGGTACCGATTATGCTGGTCCGTTCAAAGTTACTATGACGCGAGGCCGTGGTGTAAGATCTATTAAGGCTTACGTATGTTTATTCGTCTGTATGACAACCCGAGCTGTTCATATCGAACTATCCGGAGATTTAAGTACGGCAAGTTTTATGTCAGCGTTTAAACGTTTTTTGTCTCGTCGTGGTCCTGTAGGTAGAATGTATTCAGATAACGGAACTAACTACGTAGGGGCAAAGCGAGAGCTTCCCGAGCTTCACGCGTTTTTAACTTCTAAACATTACAATTCAGAGTTCGCGAACATCTTAGCTGATAATAGAATAACCTGGTTACTGAACACTCCAGCTGCTAGCCATTTTGGTGGTAATTGGAAGGCTAACATTAAGAGTCTTAAAACGCATGTATTTCGTGTTATCGGAGAGCAAGTTCTTTCGTTCGAAGAGATGAGTACCGTGCTAGTACAGATAGAGGCTATAATGAACACTCGTCCATTATGTCGTACTCTTACAAGTGATCCTTCAGAGCCACTTGCACTTACTCCTGCACACTTTTTAAACCTCACGCCCTTAAAATATTACCCGCAATTAATATAGACGAGGATAGGCTCCATGTTCTTTCTCGTCACGCTTTATTGGACAAATTAGTTCAATCATTTTAGAAACGATGGAGATCTGAATACCTGCACACCTTGCAGTCTCGCGATAAATGGAACACCCCAACTAGCCCGATAACTGTAGGGACTGTCGTTGTTCTTAATACGGAAAACGTGCCTCCCCTTCACTGGCCTCTTGGGCTTGTTGAAGAAGTTTTTCCAGCTTCTGATGGAGTAGTACGCGTGGCCCGTGTTAGAACCAGGACTGGATCGTACTTGCGTCCAGTTATACGCCTCTGTCCCCCCTTACCTAAATTTGAATAATTTTTATATTACGCTTAGTACAATATAGGTTTAGTTATCTTGTTAGTGTATTTTTTTTTTCTTTCGAAGGCATTCCTTCAAGCCGAGGGGGAATGTTTGCGCGCATAACGCATTATTTTAATTTCGTGATTGTTCGTTTGTTTTTTTGAGTGAGATCACGCCTCCTCATCTTTCATCCCTTCCCCGCCAAACGCACAAAGCGAATGCAAGCGCAAGATGGCGCATTGGTTCTTCAATCGTCGTACTTAAAAGTTCGATCAACACGCAAGCAAGGATTGCATTAATATATTCATTGTGTACCTCAACTATAAGTTAGTGCCGTGAAACTATCGACTAACCTACTCCTGAAAGCAGCTCGTCTTCAAGCAAACCGCCCTGCACGTGGTGCCTAGATGTATAATAGTAGGAAGGTATGGTGCATTTCCTTTTATTTGTTGACTGCCTATATGAATTGTCCTTTGTGTCCTATAATATCCGCAAGGTAGTCATCTTCCCGCCTGGCGTGATCGAGCTCACATAACGCACATACAGTCCACTTCTCTTTTATATTATAGGTCTAATTTTATGCCTACCGCAACGCAAAAACATTTTTATGAGGTCAAATTTATTACCCTCCTCACCGCACACCCATAGTATTATTGTATGTCTATAGGCCTCGTTGTCTGAAATAATTTATTTGTAATCTATATAGTTCTTCTTTCTTTACATTTATTTCTGTTAGACATATACAATCCAAGTAATTTAAGCACTCTTTTAATAATACCAAGAGTTCAGAGAAATGTTTCCTTAAGGAGCATACATTGATGTGTACGAGTTGCAGTTGCGCTTTCTGTTCTTTCACAAAGGTTGTTATGCGGCCACCCGGACGCTTGATAAGAACTAATTCTAGCGAAACGCCTATTTAAGCTGACCAAGCGTCTGGCACCACGGATGCAGCTGCGCTGCGAGTCGTGGGACCGTATCTTAGATTAAGTTTTCAATGCTTTCTTATGTACTTAATTTTAGTCTTAACGAACATCTCACTCTGTTCGGACACGTATTAGAAATAAATCTTTTTCATTTTTAAAAAACGTCTTTACGCTTGCAAATTCCTGACTGGCGCAGCCGGTAGGATCGCGCTATAGTGTACCGTATATCGCGAACTTTTGAAATTCAAGTTTTTCAAATTGAAACGATACTAACTTTCGGCGATAGTTCGGTGTCAGTGCGATCCTCGAACCAACACAAATTTGTCAAGGATTATAAGGACAGCATGTGGGAATTTAGCAGGTGAGTGAATTTTTCGCCATCCTTCCCCCTCCCTTTATTTTGTTATATTAGAATCGAAACTTTTCTATATAATTTTCATCTGGTTTCACCTCCAAATTGGGTATCAGAATTGTTAATAAATAGCATTATATTAAAATTATTTAGTGTTATAGCTGAATTTAAATTGTACTAAAGAATAAATATGGCTACTATTAAAGTAATTCCGAACGAAATGTTGAAACTCATCCCGCTTTTCGGTGGTGATAAACGTCAACTTAATTTATTTTTGAGAAAGTGTGAATATGTCATAAATAATTACCATGGAAATCAGGAAAAAATGTATATGTTATGCATTATATAACTAGTAGGTTAATAGACGAAGCTGCCGCTTTAATAAGTGAGCGAGACGATGTAGTTTCATGGGCAGATTTTAAAGAATTACTTACCCAACATTTTGATGATCCTAGAAGCGAAGAATGTATAGAAACAAGGGGAAAGTTATCTAGATTTTTGCAACAGAATTCAATCAGGAAAAGCTACATTAATATCTAAAGTGAACCAGTTGCCTAATGATGAACTTAAAAGAGCAAAAATTATTATCTATAATAACAAGGCGCTTAACGTTTTTATGTTCAATTTACCTGAAAACCTGATCAGAGTTGTAAGACTAAAATCACCAGATACGTTAGAAAAACCTCTTGAATATGTACTGGAAGAAGTGAACTTTTATGAACAGTACTCTCGAAATAGACAGCAATTAGAACAGTTTAAAAATAATGTCAGTAGCCAAATACAACCCGTTACCCCTGTTATGCCTAAATTATTCCGAGTGCCTAATCAACCCCAGTTTAAATTCGGGGTTACTCAAAATCAAACACCCCTTGCTATTACAAACCCTAAAATATATAACGCTCAGCCGCAATTTGGGTTTAGGCCGCAGTTCAACGTTCCCCAAGTTGGCTCCAGGTATATGTCACCATCTCAATTTAATAAGGTTCCCCTACAGCAGACGGGATTCCGCCCTCAATTTAATCACGGACAGTTTGGGTACCGCCCTCAACTGGGGCAAGGTTCATCTGGGTACCGTACTCAATTCTCTCAGGGTCAGTTCGGATTTCGTCCTCAGTTTACTCAGGGTCAATCAGGATTTAAGCCACCCCAACTGAATAATAAAAATGTAGACACTGATGTTTCTATGCGTACGGCACCCCCGCTAAAACTTCAAGGGCAGCAACAAGGGTTCCGCCTTAATGAAATAGAATTAGGTGATACTAATTATTACAATGAATACGAATACCCATATAACTATGACGAGCATGCTGAATGGCAACAGTTTGACGAAGGTTATGACGTAGAAGAATTATCAAATGAATCGGTGACTGGGAGAGTAGACGTAGTGAAAGATGATGGCGTGATCATTCACGCCATCATCTTTCTAAATTCTATGTTTCTACATTTCTAAATTTTGTGTCTTATGTTTCTAGTTTCTAAATTTTGTGTCTCTTCATAGAGACACAAAATTTTCACATACGCGTTTTACAAAGAAACCGGAAGTAGTACATTTAAACTGTGATGTAAAATTAAAACTACCATACATTTATATCCCGGAAATAGACTCAAAGTTCATGATTGACACAGGAAGTACAAGATCCTTTATAAGTCCTAGTAAAGCTTATTTATTTATTTATTTATTTAAAGGCCACCAACATAGAAAGCACTTAAACAACTATCAATGAGCATGGTACATGTATACATGGTGAGTGCCACTACAATTATAGGTGGCGACGGCATGCAATAAACGAACAAGAGCATAATTAGTAATTTAGTTTACACAGCACAAGATACATTAACTAGTTTAGAATGTTAAAATTACAGTTTAACTGAACATAAAAGAGAATGTAACCTAGTATAATGTACAACCTAGTGAGGATTGATCATGATCAAAAAGAATTGAACTATAAAAATTAAAATTAGCTATAAACGTTTTATATAATTTTTATTTTTTATATAATAATATTTTAAAGGAATTAAGGTTGCGTGCGAAGATATCGACTTGTTTCGTTTTAGATGTTACATTGAAACTTCTAATAATTCTATTTAATGGTGAATTTAAGCCTAGGTTCGACTTGTTGGAACAAATTTGAAATAAGTTGTACCTGGATGCTCTAGGTAATTTTAATGGGACATTAAATCTTAATTGTTTCAAAATATTAGGTGCATCCAGTATACTATTAGCAAGCTTGAAGAAGAACACTAGGTCGGCTATACGTCTACGATCAGCGAGGGATGCAATTTTAAAATAGCTTAGTCTATCGTTATAGCTTTTCAAATTATTACCTAAATTGCAACTATAAACAAGATGCCAAAGAAATCGTTTCTGAATTGATTCTATTCTATTTTTGTAAATATCGTAGTACGGGTTCCAAATAATACTGCAGTATTCTAATCCACGTACAATACTATTATAGATAATAATTTTTGTGTGTGGAGATTTAAAGTCCTTGCTATTGCGCAAAATAAAGCCTAGGTTTTTAAAACCTTTGTTTACAATATTTTCGATGTGCATATGGAGGCGCAATTTAGAATCTAAGATGACTCCCAGGTCGCGAATGCTAAAAACGCGCTTAATGGAGTCATGGTTGATTAAATAGTTAGCAGAATGACTCACTTTCTTACGTGTGAATTGAATGTATAAACATTTGGATATGTTAAGGTCCATATTATTTGCAGCACACCAATACACTAAACGATTTAGGTCTTGTTGCAATAAAAGAGAGTCCTGAGGACACTCGATCTTCTTATAGAATTTTAGATCATCAGCAAAAAGTAAATAGGATGAGTGTTTAAAGCAGTTGCAAATATCATTAATAAATAAATTGAAAAATAAGGGACCAAGATGTGATCCTTGCGGGACACCTGAACTAGCTACAAATGGATCAGAATGAAAGCCGTTAACAACAACAACAGACTTTCTTCCAGTGAGATAAGACCCACACCAGCTGAGAAAACTTCCACTGCAGCCAAAACTGTCTAGTTTACTTAAAAATAATCTATGGTTGACTTTATCAAATGCCTTACTAAAATCCGTATAAATTGCATCTACTGTAAAACGGCTATCGACGTACTTCGTCACATCTTCGACAAATGTAAAAAGATTGGTAGATGTAGACCTAGCCTTTATAAAACCATGCTGGCTGGGAGAAATAATTTGTTTGATATGCCATGTTAAAATGGGGCAGATAAGTTTTTCGAAGACTTTCGCAAAAACCGGTAAGATCGTAATCGGACGGTAATTGTTAACTGATTCTTTCTTACCATTTTTAAATATTGGAAGAACCAAGCCTTGTTTCCAGGCCGATGGGAAGATACCGGATTTCAAGGATTTATTATAAATTAGGCATAATGGAATAGCCAAAACTGAAGGACATTTGGATATGAAAATAGATGGAATTCCATCTGCACCAGCTCCTTTATATAGGTCAAGTCTTTTTAAAACTCTTTTAACCTGATCAACCGTAAAGGAAATGGCAGTTAGGCAGTTGCTTGTAAGAGATGGCTGTTTTTCACAAGAAAAACATTTAGAAGGTGTATCTTTAGTAAACACGGATGAAAAATTCGCGGCAAACAGATTACATATGTCAATTCCATTAGTAGCTCCTTGGTCATCTAAATGCATTTCTAAAGGACATTTGCTATCATTATTTTTCTTTGATTTAATGTAGGACCAGAAGAGTTTTGGATTGCATCATAAGTTTGATTCAAGGCACGTGATATACTTGGAATAGCAAGCCGATTTCAATTTAATTATTCTTTTACTTAATATTTGTAGTGAAATGCGATCACGGGGGTTATCAAATTTACGAAGCTTTATTCGATACTTTAATTTTTCGCGGAGGAGGCCAATTAAGTTTTTGGAGAACCAGATTGGGATTTTTTTCGAACGAGGTTTGGATTTGGGTACGTGAGCTTGAATTATTTTGCGTAAATGGGTATACAAGATGGAGATCATATCGTCAACAGTGGCACAGCTTTCAAAATCCTCCTTCCAGCATATAGCCTTTAAGTCAGCAATTATCTTCTGATAGTCCGCCTTAAAAAAACAGTACTTTGAAACCGTATTAAACGATAGACTGTTTACACTTTGGAATGGCACGTCAAATTCTAGAGGCGGATGAAGTGGGTGTGGGTTGACAAGCAATCGGAAGTAGAGGACGATAATTTTGTGACTTCTGTGTTACACAGAACAAGGTCTAATAATCTGTCTTTGTTGTTACGTACAGTATTATATTGAGTTAAGTTGTGCAATGCTGTAAAATCAAGTAACATTCCAGTATATGTACTATTACTGGAGGAGGCATTAGAGCCAGATGCTTCGACGTCATAGCTAGGCCAGATAATAGATCCCAAGTTGAAATCCCCAACGATCAGAACATTGTTAACCGGAGTGCTATCAAATACGCCATTTGTATTGGTTATGAACTCATCCAAAATATGCAGTTGTATCGGTGGGGGCAGATAAACAGCGCAAATTAATAACCTCTCCAAAATACTGTTGTCACCATTAAATTCGACGCATACCCAGAGATCTTCACATCGTGACTCCGACTCAAGCAATCGTTTAGAATGAAAGCGTGTGTTCACGGCAATCAGCACTCCACCGCCATTTTTTTTATTATGAAAACCACTCGACTGTCTATCGCGTCTATAAACTACGTATCGACCATCAAATAGTTCCGAATCAAATACGCTATCATTAAGCCATGTTTCGCTTAATATTATTATATCAAAATCAACACATACAATATTATTATAAAAATCGATAGTCTTCGTACGCAAACCCCTGACATTTTGGTAATATATATGGACATTACTGAATTTAATAGTAGAAATTTCAACGCAATCATGTAAAATGTGACTGAACAGGTTATGATAGATTTAATAAAGTGTCTTTGTCGCGAATGAGGATGTAGCTGGTGTCTTCACTCTTCCGCACGAATATTCTCCCGTCACGAACCCAGACGAATTTGTAATTTAGTTCCCGGGCCTTGAGGCGAGTAGCGGCGTGCAAGTTCTTATTCTCTGGAGTAAGATGCTCGGTGATATAAATAGGGGTTTTGTGATCTCCGCCTATCCCAATATGACTCGAGTTCAGTTTGTCAGTCGGATTCTTTTTGTTAAAATTATAGGCTCCTGCTAAGAACTTATCGCGTAGGCGCTGACTCGCAAATTTTACAAGAACGGATCTGGGACGAGAGCTGGTTGCTTCCTTTTTGGCCGTTCTAATACAGTGGTGTAAATCGGTATCAGAGATCGGACAATCAATAACGCGCCCAAGGTTTTGTATGGTATTCCTCAGATTTTCGTTCTTATACTCAGGAACACACTGGATCTCGACATTGTTTACGCGTGATTGCTGTTCCATCTGTCGCAGACGCTGTGTAAGATCGTACGTAGTGGTTTTTATTGATTCATTTTCTTTTTGTAACTTAACAATCATGGCTTTTTGAGAGTCACATTCGACCTTAATCTTGTCATACTCAGCGCTGAGAAACGACACGGATTCACCAAATGATGCCACCTGCGAAGTTAAGTCCCGTAACTGCGTATTTAAAGTTCTGTTAAATTCTTCCCTTATAATGTCACGAATACTATCAGCTGTTAAGCACGTACAACCACCCGTATAGCGAGGTTTAGAGCGCAACGTTACGTTATCGTAGTGCGAAGGATCCTCCATACTAGAAGCTTGCGACACAGGTGCTGGGCGTACAGGGGTATTAGTGTTGTCTCCGCTTTTTGGTTCTTTGCAGCGACAAGAAGGACAGATCCAAGTGTCAGTGTACTCCTTAGAAAAACGACAAAACTGTTCATTAGTAACATTCATGCATGAGTGATGGTATTTATCCGGGCATCGACCGCAGTGAAGAAAACACACATCGGTTAAAGTGTTAGGACAACCAGCACATACACCGTCATTTCTATTATCGCTATTCATCTCTAATACCCTCCTAATATGTCAATAACAGAACAAGATACGGACGGTAATACCGACAGTCAACTGGAACGAAAGGTTCGTCGATTCTGCAGCGATTGAAGGGAGATTGTACCTTAGACGTGCTTCAAAATCGAGCGCTGGAAGCGGATTGTGTTCTACTCAATGCTGTCTCAAAGAATTCCACGTCGAAAAGGTCGGAAGCGCCGTGCAGATCGTGGCACTTACGCGTTTTCCTCGAGAGAATTCACAGAATCAACAATTCCATTTGAATATAGCACAAAACACCATAGGATGAGCACTATATCACTTTATTATGCAATGGTACACTTAGGAATCGAAGTATTATTAGTTACTGACATTTAATCAACTGAGTCTAGTAGGAATATTTATCGTAAGAGGAGCAAAGAAAAAACGTTGCTACTTCGTTCGTTGCAGTAATGAGAATGTATGAAATATTTTATTCATACATTACGCATGAACCATTCACAGTTATTAGTACACATGCCTCTAGTTGTCATGATAAGGTCATCCACGCCCCACTTATGTCATCTTTTAATAGCGATAAATGGCATAAATTCTATGTATACGATGTAGATGCAAAGTATGATGGTCTTGTAGGAAGCGATCTTTTGATGCAATTGGGAGCCGTTGTAGATCTGAAAAATTTCAAACTCATAACAGAGTCTGCAACTCTTCCCATAAACTATGAAGGCAACTACGAACTCGAATTAGACCCGCGTGCGGAACAGCGCGTAAAATTACCGACAGACCAATTCTCGGGCGAAGCAATGCTAAATTTCACACAGTTTTGCGACGGAGTTAGGATGCCATCAGCTAAAGTTAAATGCATAAACGGTTACGCGACGACGGTTATTCAAAACACGTTAGATACACCGATGACTTTAACTATAACGAAGCCTTTTAAGGTGACAGAATACTTAGGGAACTCTATAAAGACAAACTGTACTGACGTAGAGATGAAGGACATGGAAGTTGATAAAATATTAGACGAAAACTTGACCAGACTAAGACTAGACCACATGAATGACGAAGAAAGGAAATACATTACGGACTTATAATAATAATAATAATAATAATATTCTTTATTGTACACACACACATACAAACAAATAGGATGACAAAAAGACAGAGAATAACATGTAATAGGCACAATAGGCGGCCTTATCGCAAAAGCGATCTCTTCCAGGCAACCAAGTGAAGAGAGAAAAGAAATAGAGAAAAAAAGGTAGGTGTGATAGTTGAGCGGATGAAATATACATATTTACTATAATATACATATACTAAACAATCTAAATAAATAAATTATTTTATACACATACAATAACGAAGTAACAACAATAACGAGTAAAGGTTCGGCGGTAGGTGTAAAAAAAGTGAACACAAGTCTCATATAATTCAATTCATTTTAAATATAAATACTGCTATTGTACATAAAATTTTATCATAATTTAGAATAAAGTTCATCAAGTATCCTGTACTCACGTTTGCAAGAGCTTCTATGTGATATTTCATAGTCCAAAGTAAATACACCACCTGCCAGCTGTTCATCAACACATTTTTATATCTCACCTTTAAGAAACACACAATGTCTCAACTAGCTGACATTGAATCTGCACAAAAAACATTGGAGGAATGCTTCACAAGGAGGATGGCTGAGCTTGAAGCACAAATCCAGGGTGGAGGTCAAGCTAAAGAAACAGTGGCCAAGGTTGCTGAAGAGTTCCGCTGCTTCAGGGAACTTATGTTTAATATGCTAGGGATCCTCCGAAGGCAAATAAGTGAGTGCTCCAAGATAGTGGATTCCATGGAAACCAGGCAGCGAAGGAAAGCACTTCTCTTCAGTGGGGTTGTGGAAACTGATAAAGAAGATTGTTCTACTGTTGTCCTCGGCATCATCAAAAGTAAGATGGCACTTAATGATTTCACTGCGGCATCCATCAAGGTCTGTCATCGACTTGGCGAGCAAGGCAGGGGACGTGATCGACCCATACTAGTCCGCTTTGCAAACTTGGACCAAAAAGTATCTGTGTGGAAAGCGAAGTCAATGCTGAAGGGGTCCTCAATAGCAGTTAAGGAATTCTTAACCAAGGTCAGGCAGAATGTATTTGCTAAGGCTCGTCTCCACTTCGGTATGCGGTCGTGCTGGACTCAGGAGGGCGTCATAGTAGTTAAAGCACCAGATGGTAAGAGACATAAAGTCACAGCTATGGACGACCTCAAGCCATTATTGGAGCAATATCCGAAGGAGGTAGGTGCTTCTCCAGAGAAACCCATAAGTACTGGGGCATCTGGCTCCAATATAAGAAATACTCGACGCAATTAGCCTCAGTGATGTGTGCTGGCGATTACAGTTAATATTGGTAAGATTGTCAGCGCTCTCATAGTCTCATATCAAGCTGTATTGCTTCGCGTTGTATGTGTATGTTTCTGATCGCACTTTTTATTTGCTTAACTTAACATTCAATTCAATTTTTCTATTAACCCACATATATCATTTAATTTCTAAGATCCAAACTATTGCTAATTTCTCAATCTACCTACATATTAGTAATAATTTAAAAGATGTAAATATGGTTAAATTTTTCGAGTTGTTTTGATTTGATTGACAACGTCAACTATTGAACATGTCCAAACGTCAATACTGTCATAACTACAAGCGGAGTGCGTTCAGAAACATTATGATTCTACTTTAGATTTATTTACATGTCATCATTGATATATTCTTTATCCTTAATTATTATATTTTCCTTTCCTTCTTAACTGATCATATGTTAATTTTGTATTACTAAAGTTGTTATTGTTAAGTTAATCGTGGATTACTCATGTATGTATCATTGACTGTTATTTATTAAGTGTGTTGGTGTTGGCTGGCGGGTGGTGTAGGGATAATTTCCTTGCATTTTATAGAAATATTAGATTTACATTTTATTAGTTATATAGTATATATATATTATTATTATTATTATATATTATTGTATTTTATTATTTGTTTCAAATGACGATATCATCCGATGATGATTCTTTTCAGTCTATACATAATACGAGTTTGTCATCTAACGATAGTTACTGCTCTGTTTCTGCTACTGATACGCTTGGTGACCTAGTGCGAGAAAGCTTTCGCACACACTCCGGTCAGTCGTTTAATGTCTGTCACATTAATGCCCAAAGTATTCCCAGTCACTATGCTGAGTTATTAGATGTTTTCTCTAATACCAATATTCACGCTATCCTGATTTCTGAGACATGGCTCAAACCTCAACTTTTGTCTACCACCTATGCTCTTCCCGGCTTTATTCTCATCCGTAATGATCGACTCGTGCGGAGGGGTGGTGGAGTGGCGATATATTTGCGTAGCGATTTACCATACAAAATTATCTCCACCTCACCCACTTCTACCTCTACTTCCGCTGAGTTTCTCTGTCTCGAGGTTTGTGTCAAGGGAGTGAAAGCCGCTCTAGGCGTAGTTTACTGTCCCCCTATGATCGAATATTTCACTGATATCGAATTAGTTTTTGAATCTTTAGGGTCTGAATATGCACATCACATTATCATGGGCGATTTCAATACTGATCTCCTCAATCCCTGTTCTCCTCGTACCCAAAAACTTCAACGTTTAATCGACTCAACACATTTTAATATCCTGCCTCTTCAAGCAACTCACAGTAATGTTACCAGGGATGATACATGGTTGGATCTGGTCATTACTTCTACTCCCTCCCTCGTCTCCTCTCATGGTCAACATCCTGCTCCCGGTTTTTCCCATCACGACCTCATCTTTCTTTCTTACAACATAAAACCCCCAAAACTGCAGCCTAAAACTCTGCATAGGCGTTGTTTTGGGCGCATGGATATCGAGAAGTTACGCCTAGATGCTTCTCATTTAGATTGGAAATCCTTGCATAATGCTCCTACGGTAGATCAAAAGCTACAGATCTTCAACGAAGCCATCCTCAGCCTATTTGATGTTCATGCCCCTATAAAGAAAATTAGGCTGAAGCGTGCACCCGCACCTTGGCTGACTGCAGGGATTCGAATGGCGATGAGGCGCAGGGATCGTGCATTTCGCAAATTCAAAAGAGATCGTAGTGTAGAAAACTGGGATTCCTTTAAGAGGGCTAGAAATGTGTGCAATCAGATGATACGTAACGCTAAACGCCGCCACATCATCAACAATATTACTTCTTCTTCTCCCGCTGACATCTGGAAGTTCCTTGGAACTCTAGGTGTCGGTAAAACATGTCATTCTGGTCTTCCGATGGCGATTGGCTTAGACGACATCAATAAACATTTCACCTCCACCACTTC
>JACCPG010003287.1:0-11906 GCA_016069955.1 Drepana arcuata | reverse complement strand
CGCCAGAGGTATATTAGGTGCCAACGTGACAGATGGCGAGTCCATCGCCGTTACTCAAGCACGACTATACATACGCCTTTGAATTTCTTCTCAGACGTACGCAGGTTTCCTCACGATGTTTTCCTTCACCGTAAAGCTCGTGGTGTGACTAATCACTGTACTTAAGTTCAGAAAAACTCATTGGTACAGTCGGGATTCGAACTTGCGACCTTTGCGTCGCAGGCAACTGCTCGAACCACTCGGCCACCACGGCAAATTAAAATTATATTCTGTGGTTTATTCTTATGTTCAAAGGTCGTAGTCGTATGTTATGGTTAACTCACCTCGGTGTATGGATGTACTTGAATTCAAATCTGGACCAATTAGTTTCCTTGAACTTATGTCGTTCATCAAACATAAAGTTTTGTCACGTAGGAAGCATTATTTGTATGTTTTTTTTTATACAAACTATTCATAGGATAAAAAAAATTAAAACGTAGTTAGATCTAACAGCTTAACGTTACAGTAGACTGTTATGCAAAATAAAGAAAAAACATAATCTTAATATATTTTATTTAGGTAAAAAAATTTCAAAAAAATCTGATACTGTCCCATTTTCGAAGTAGTCCCTGTAGATAAAATACGTGATCTGAATTGGTAATCTGTGGTAAAGATACCTAGAAGACTAGAAGCCAAGCCACGCTGGATGGCAATATTGATTTCTAGGAGCTATGTTCCAGCTCGTATGTCACGAGGGGCCTCGTTTAGACGCGAAGCCTCTTAACAGACTGAGCTTCCTGACCCCTAAGTCCAGTGTTTCAAATAACAATGTAATGTTTTAATTAGTTGAAAAGTTATGTAGTTTACTTAATCTGTTCTACGGTTAAACAAACGCTCTATGTATATAAAATGTACCTCAGGTACAGCGAGTACTTGCTATAGTTATTATATACACTACATGAGTCATTATCGATTTGCAATGAACAATGCTATATCACTGTAGTGTTGCAAATTACTTTGATGACAAGTATTAGCATCCGATAGTAAAGGCCAAAGATTATTGACTGACTGAGACCGTTCATCTTCTTCCCAGTTTTCTAAGAGGTATATTATAGTAAGGGAAGAGTTAATTTTAACTTTTTTGCCGCGGTGGCGAAGTGGTCCTAATTTTCTGCAATGTAAGGATCGCATGTTCGTATGAACAACTAATGAGTTTTTCTGAACTCAAGTAGGTACGGAGACACAAGCTTTACAGTTAAGGAAAACATTGAGAAGAAACCTCCATACATTTGAGAAGAAATTCCAAGACGTATATGTTTTGTGTTTGAAAAACGGCTATGAGCTCGCCATCTGTGATAATGGAGCCATAAATATTTTTGTGGTAGAAAGTGGGTGTTCGCACTTCTGCCTATTAATTTAAGGACCATTTTGAGAAGATATAATAATATAATCAAATCTATCCTATAAGACGGATTGTCTTATACATGGACGCCAGATTGAAGCTGTGTTACTCTACATGTACGAAAATTAAAACATATTTATGGGATTATATGTGTTTTTTATCTTAGAAAATGTACTTTATTATGATCGCACATATTAAGAGAAAAGACCAGGAATGCAACACTTTAAAAGATACCTAACAGACTAAACTATCTACACTGTATATAGTCATAGAGAATAAATATCCGAGAATAAGCGACCCGTGGTGGCCGAGTGGTTCGAGCAGTTGCCTGCGACGCAGAGGTCGCAACTTCGAATCCCGACTGTACCAATGAGTTTTTCTGAACTTAAGTACAGTGATTTAGTCACACCACGAGCTTTACGGTGAAGGAAAACATCGAGAGGAAACCTGCATACGTCTGAGAAGAAATTCAAAGGCGTATGTATAGTCGTGCTTGAGTAACGGCGATTGACTCGCCATCTGCCACGTTGGCACCTAATATACCTCTGGCGGAAAGTGGGTGTGTGGGTATTACCTATACACCTCTGCCTACCCCTTCGGGGACCCTTGTGGGAAGGCGTGAGGATATTATTATTATTATGATAATAAATATCACAAATTGTCACGCCCAAGGGTGCCAAGAAGACTGGCAGCCATACAACGTGGCAATGCTGATTCGCAAGTGAGACGAAGAAAAAAAAGTCAAGAAGCGTTATCCGCACGCGCCGTTTTATTTAAACATTAGTCAAGCTGCTACACCGATCGAGATGTCAGGTTATTAGTGTTGCATAATTTATAGTAACTGTATTTTTATTATATATTACCACGCACGAGGTTACAGGTCACAAATACGTGTCTCATATAAATATAGTAAGGCTTTGGAACATCATACATTTTTATTTATATATATTCACGCTTTCCCATAAGGGTCTCCCAGGGGTAGGCAGAGGTCTGCAGGTAGTACCCACACACCCACGCCAGAGATATATTTCAGGGGTCAAGGTGACAATGGCGAGACCATCGCCGTTACTCAAGCACGACTTTATATACGCCCTTGATTTTTCTTCAAACGTAGGTTTCCTCTCTGTGGTTTCCGTCACTGGTAAGCTCGTGGTGTGACTAGTCACTGTACTTAAGTTCAGAAAAACTGATTGACACAGTTACGATTCGAACTTACAATATTTGAGTTGCAGAAAACTACTCGAACTCGAACTCGAAAAGAACTTTTTATTTATGATTACGCTTTTTCTTGACGCTTCACCACTAGGGTACCCGAAAGGTTAGACAGTCACTCTCTTTCCCCTGATATATACTTCGGTATTAGTTTCCGGCGAAATAGAGTTCATCGCCGTCACAAGCCGCCACCGCCGTCGTCGTTACGTTGGTTTGGACACAGAAAGAATGAGTGAAGAAAGATTGACGAAACAGATATACAAAGCAAAAGTATGTGCAAGAAGAGGCAGAGGAAGTCCACGTTCCAACTACCTGGATCAAATAGATCGGACTCTGAAGGACGGGAACGTTAAGAGTACTCGAAACCGACGAGCATGTATGAAGAGACTGATGAATGTGGATGAAGCGAAAGAGGTCTGTAAGTCTAGAGAGAACTGGCGCTCTATACTCTCTGCCTACCCCGTTAGGGACTTGGCGTGATGAAATGAAACCAGAGCTCGTTATAGCTTGCTTGTTTTCTGTAATGTTGTAATATATTTATTTATTATCCTCTTACAGCTACCATTACAGGTATAACCTGTAATCAGTATTGCATGATCGGTACTGTTGACGCAAAATAAGCTTATACCTCATTAGAGGGTTAAGGTAAGCTGATATAATCAAAGTTATAGTTTATCTGTATTCGCAGAGTAGCCAGTTGAGTCTCACCTATGTAAATCCAAACATTTTAAATTTGCAAATCAAACACTGATACATTTAAAATTATTACTAAAATACAAATGACTAGTCGAATATAGAAAAATTCGTTTGCCTTTTTTGGATGTGCACTAGGTCAAGTTTGATTTGTTATTAAGATACAATTTCAATTAGGTACAAATATGGACACAACAAGAATTATTTGCTTAAATAACGTTGTGACGTAATTCTTGAAATTGATGGTATAATTTAGGTACCCACATTTTTGATTTAAAAGGCAGTTGGTAATTATGGCTCACTGAGGCTCAATTGGTTCCATTAACATTGTACTACCTCACAATGCAATCGAAATATGTTCTATTTTTTGCTAACGTGGCAAAAAGGAATCCTGACATCGTCAGCTGGCAAACATTTACTTACATTTAAATATTTACATTTACTTACTGTGAAATATCGAAGTTATTTTGTACAAGTACCATGCATAAAATACCGGATTACGACAGGAACTAAAAATGTTATAATTTAAAAAGAATATTCTACGATTTTTTTCAAAAGAAATATTTTCAATAAATACAAAAATATTATGTTTTAAAAAATATTAAAAAATTTGACATTTTTATCAGTGACTGCGGTAATAGTTATATTTATACATCGTAGCGTCGCGACGCCAGCAATCGGTTTTACGTGCGGCTATATATGTATAGGCTAAAACAGTATTATTAAGCCCATAGTCTAAAATCTGTTACTATTCACGTAGGTCCATCTCTGGTTTCCCTCATCATCTCACTACATTCGCTTTTCATGTAACATAAAGAGAACTAATGTGAATAAAACTGAAGTATCTGTAATTCTATTCAGTATTTTAATAAATGATTCTATTTCTAATATTATTATATATCTAACCTGAAAGTATGCCTGAATCAGCTCGGTTTACAACCTGGCCAACAGGCATACTTTCAAATATGTATATTTTCCAGCTATTGGTGTTGAAACTTTGGGACGTTGGTCCTGACGTCGTGTAATCGAGACCTCTGACAGACGAGCTGAAACATATCTCGCTCAGACAAAACAGCATTGCTATCCGGCGTGGCAATGCTGCTAGTCTTCTTGGCACGTTGCCGCGAGATACCGATTTGGATCAAATATGTAAGAAGTTAGTTTTTTACAGTATTCTTTATAGTATTTTAAATTGTTCTCCCCATAGAATACGTTACTTAGTTTTTATCTTGCTGTGTAAATTGCCATACATTTTGAGACAAATATAACGTTCTTGTGAACGCTGATATTGAGAAGACGAGGACATAATATTTATACCAATAATGCTAAAGTTACCAAATACTTCACGTGCATTATATAACAGCACATTTATTGTTTTACACGTCTCAATACAAAAATCTAAAGATTTGCTTGATTTGAGGTCAAATCGCAAAGTATGTTTGGAATCTCCATTACAAGGCTAATAAAGTCTCGTATTTATATTTAATTAATATTTATAACTGTAATCATAAATAGAGCTATAGTCAGTTACATATACATAAAGGTGTTATCCACTTAAAAAATGCACATATTTTAAGGCAAATTTTATCGATAAATAATAAATACCATTATCAGCATTTTATACCAAACTAAAGTTACCCCTTGGTTTCAACCTGATTGAGTTTATCTTCACGCCTTCCCACAAGGGTCCCCGAAGGGGTAGGCAAAGGTGTATAGGTACTACGCCAGAGACATATTAGGTGCCAACGTGACAGATGGCGAATCCATCGCCGTCGCCAAGCACGACTATACATATACGCTTTTGAATGTCTTCTTTAATGTATGCAGGTTACTTCTCGATGTTATCCTTCACTGTAAAGGCCGTGGTGTGTATAATCACTGTCTTGTTGTTCAGAAAAACTTATTGGTATTGGTCAGGATTCGAACTTGCAATCTTCGTGTTGCGGGTTCGAATGACTCGGCCACCACGGTATAGATATTCGCTTTTATTCGGAGTCGCTGCGCTAGCAGCATAAGGGATGGAACGTGGTAATATCACCATAGCCTTCCTTGAAATCTTTTCTAGAAATCTTTCCCACTTTTACCCTTTTTTTAACAAAATTCTATAAGTTGGTGGCACTTTTGCACTCCAATTTGAAGCTACAATCTCTCTCTCTATCTCTCTCTCTCTCTGTCTTGTTCTGTACATTATTTACTCTGTATGGGTGTCTGAAGTCTTCACCTAAATACTACATCTACAAAATCATAACGTGAAGTCCCTCACAGAGTAGGCGAATAGAGTAAAACGCCAGTTCTCTCTAGACTTATAGATCTCGCTTACATCGCCGGTTTCGTGTGCTCTTTCCATCCTTGATTATCCGATCGATTTGAACGGGTAATTAGAACGTGGTGTTTCTCTGACTCTTCTTTCACATACGTTCGCATCGTATGTCTGTTTTGTCCATGTATATTGATTCACATCCTTCTTCAGTTTTTTTCCTTGAACTATTTGCGCAATTATAAAATTCAGTCGACTCCAACATATGCCTATTATTTGAGATCAAATAAAATCTATATTTCTTCAAGATCTGCATATTGAAGCATATTTAATAGAACTAAGAATGAGTCTATGTGTCAAGGGTAATCAGTTCTATGAACCTTTTAGTTTAAGATTAGGTCATCTCTGAATAAGGTTAAAACTACCTCCCACATTTTATCGCATTCGACGTAACAGTTGACCTGTACCTGGTCAATAAGCTCTCCTGCTGTGTTAATGATATGATTTTAAAACAAAAACTATAAAACGATAATATTAATAGCCATAAAAATCAATAATGTTCATCATATGTTTATTGATAATTATTAAGAGGATCTGAATAAGATATTTTAATGCAAAGTTGATGTCATTGAACGAGTTCCTACATTGTTGAACAAAATATAGTTTCAAAAGTAGATACACATTCTTGACCGAATAGATTAACTTAAGTAAATTCAAGTTTGCTGTTCTGATATATCGTTTAATTTAACGTTTGGCTAGTAAAGCTGTGCCCACACCTAAGCGACTACAGTATTAGCAAGAATAATTCGTCGCAGTGCAATAGACGTTCTCCTGAGGGACTAGATGTACTATGTATAATAATGACACATCTTATAGAAATTAGGTATTTTTATATCATACTACGGCGTAGATTAGTCACACCGCGAGCTTGACTGTGAAGGAAAACATCGAGAGGAAACCTGCATACGTCTGAGAAGAAATTCAAAGGCGTATGTATAGTCGTGCTTGAATAACGGCGACGGACTCGCCTGTCTGTCACGTTGACATCTAAAATATATATCTGGCGGAAAGTGGGTATGTGGGTATTACCTATACACCTTTGCCTACCCCTTCGGGATCCATTGTGGGAAGGCGTGAGGATATGAGATAATACGAAGTAATGTAAGTTCTAGAAGTTAGGTAGTCGAGCGCCGGTCATCTTTGTGCAAATTCAATGCCAATTTCAGGCTGTGCGTCTTGTCTTGAGAAACAAAGACAATGTAAGTTGGATATTCCTTGGAACATAATGCCTTGTTTTATTTTTATGTCATTAATAATAATAGGTTTAATCGCATTACCTATTGCAGTAATCCTATTAAGAGAGATTTGCTTAATTTTAAATATTCAAAAGACCTTAACCCCAGGGACTTAGCACTCCCACTATCTGCGACATACTGGAATGTAATCTCAAAGCAAACCTTTCAACACCGAAGATATTTACAAACAAATAGCGGAGGCTCCGCAGAACCGGTTGCTAAGATCCGCATAGTAAATAGTTATGTAAACTTTGAGAAGAATGAACGAACACTGAGTTATCTTAAACAAAGAGTTTTCAACATTTTTCATTTGTTATTCCGCTACTTTCGCGAATCTAGGTTAAGCCTGAACATGTCATTTAATAAGGGTAGGACACAAGGAAAACCTTCGTTGAACATAGGAGTTGTCTGACAGGAGTAGTACAGTACCATACAAAAAGCATATAACACAATTTCTGAGTAGTGGTGTATTCTTCGGATGAATATATTTTTCGGAAAAAATTTAATTAATAAAACTCTACAATGAATGGTGTTCTAAGACATGCTGGTAGGAAATGTTTCCTATGGTGTATTATGCTGCAATCACAGATTCAATGAAACTAAATCTCTGCGAGTGATGCCTCTGGTCAACACGTGAGTTGTCAAAAAATGCAAATTAACTGCATATGATTCTGATTTAACAACATCATATATATGTATCCCTTAAATAATCTTTTTTTTTTCAATCCGTACGATTTACAATGCCTTGAAACGCTCAGGCTGTTGAATGAGCTCCCCGTTGAAGTTTTCCCAGGTGAGTACAGCATGGAGTTCGTCAAGAAGGATGTGAAAAGATTACTGTAGGATCGGCAGCGCCCTGGCGTTATCCCTACAGTTGCAAGCGTCGATAGGCGGCGGTAACTGTTTACCATCAGATGAACCGCATTCTTGAATGCCACTATCATTGTGGTATAAAAAAACAGATATAAATATTCAGGAATTACGATTGATATACAGTGAAACCTGGTTAAGTGAGACATGAAGGGACCTGCAATGTCGTTTCACTTATAGAGGTATTCCACTTACCCAGTGTCTCAGATATACAGGTATAAATAAATATCTGTCTCATTTACAGAGGGTTCCATTAATAGGACGGATATTAACTTCAGTTTTTCACGTAATGATAACGATTGTAGCTTTCGTTTTGACATTTTTCAAATAAACATCTGTATGATACATAGTAAAGCGAAACTAAAACTGAAGGTAATTGAAGCTCAAAATTTGTACTTACGTACTTGAAATTACGTGTGGAATTTGTGGGTAGAATAAGAATGAGTAAACAAACAATGTTATCTCAGTTACAGAGGTTTATGCATATAAAATTTACTGCTGTCTCAGTTATAGAGGTAACTATGATGATAAATCGAAAGAACAAATCCCAGATACAGAGGTTTACCTCGTCCCACTAACAGAGGTAATTCAGTGCCAAAGTGTTGGGACCTCAGCATGAGTTCCAGTTATGGAGGTTTCTCACTTATCCAGGTCCCACTTAACCAAGTTACGTCATGGTCAGGTCCCAGACCACTGAAGATGCCGCGAACAAGATCAAAATGCCTAACAAGTATGTCCTACCACAAGTTTTTGTTATAAGTCTACAGTTATCTGCGCTCTTCTCTCTCTGGTTATGTTTTAAGGGGCTGAATGCGAGTATAATGTTATTATATTTATATTTATTTATTATATTTATTATTATTTTTATTTTTATTTATATTTATAGGTAACGGTATTAGATCGAATCCGCAATGAAGAGATTCGCAAATCAACTGGCGTGAATGAGGGCGTGATTGTAAAGATGAAGAAAGGCATGTTACGTTGGTTTGGACACATAGAAAGGATGAGTGAAGAAAGATTGACGAAACAGATATACAAAGCAAAAGTGTGTGCAAGAAGAGGCAGAGGAAGGCCACGTTCCAACTACCTGGATCAAATAGATCGGACTCTGAAGGACGGGAACGTTAAGAGTACTCGAAACCGACGAGCATGTATGAAGAGACTGATGAATGTGGACGAAGCGAAAGAGGTATGTAAGTCTAGAGAGAACTGGCGCTCTATACTCTCTGCCTACCCCGTTAGGGACTTGGCGTGATGATATGTATGTATGTATGTATATTTATAGGTGTAAACACGTGTTAAGGAAATTGGCATTGCATGACATATATAAGTAATCAGCTGAGGACCTTATATGGCATGTTATGCCTGCAATGTGAAAACACAAACGGTGATTATAACCGAGTTAACATTATTTGTTTTAATTACTCAACTCAGCATTTAAATAATTTTAATAGTTGAGAAAACGAATAGTGTTATCTCAGACACCCATAAAAATATATTCATTATATATTTAGCCACCAAACTATACAAGAGACAAGATAAATACATTAGTATTTAACATTAGCTCTTCGCATCAAGTCAAATGCACATTTTGTGAATAAGGCCAAAGCTACTTGAACTCTAAATCGTTAATAGTACATACAATTTGAACTGGATATACTTACTATAAATATATAACGTTACTTTATTGTGTCTTATAAATAAATAAAACAGATTGATTCAAAGATACCTGAGAGACAAAGATCTCTTTGGTTTATACAAACACCTACTGTTCTACGTAAACAGGTCTCTACACTAACTCTTAGTAATAAATTTTAACAATGTAGAAGTCAATTTGCAATGACCTATGTGGACTTTTTTTAAGTATACCAGACTTTTGCACAGGATAATCACAACTTTATGATTATACAAGGCATTCCGACGCAATAACTTATTAACTCGATGGTTAACGCACATCCTGAGCAATTAACTACAATCGTGTTTTTTTCTTTAAGAGTTAAGTGAAGTGGTATCGGAGAGGAAGCATTTTATTATATTTCCAGATTATAGTATTACCATAGGATAATAAAGGGTAGAATATATACATAACATAATATAATATATCCTCACGCCTTCCCACAAGGGTCCCCGAAGGGGTAGGCAGAGGTGTATATGTAATACCCACACACCCACTCTCCGCCAGAATTATATTAGGTGCCAACGTGACAGATGGCGAGTCCATCGCCGTTACTCAAGCACGACTATACATACGCCTTTTGAATTTCTTCTCAGACGTATGCAGGTTTCCTCTCGATGTTTTCCTTCACCGTAAAGCTCGTGGTGTGACTAATCACTGTACTTAAGTTCAGAAAAACTCATTGGTATTTGGCTTTATACATAACAGGGCGTGTATATATGGTTGACCTTCCCTGTTGATGCTGAGAGGTTATTAAATTTGGCTTAGCAGAAGTCACTACAAGCTATGTTTATAAATTAGCTAGGAGTAAAACTCTTAATTTAGAAATCTAAATAAACGCCTATTTCTAAGTCTATTAAAATAACGTATACTTAAAAAATATGAATATGTATAACCTCTTTATGTTACCAACTTAATTCCAGAAGCTGTCTATGGTTGGATTATTTATTGAGTAAAATTTATTCATTTCTGATAATGATGATTATTCTCCGAAGGTTTATTATTTTACATAAACATTAATAATATATTATAATAGGTTATTTAAGATATCCATATAATTATGAAGCTTGCGTGGTTTTAGCGGTTGCTTGCAACACAAAGATTGCTAGTTCGAATCCCGACTCTACCAATGAGTTATCGTTAAGTCGACGTAAAGTCACACCGCGAGCTGTACGGTGAAGGAAAACATCGAGAGGAAGCCAGGATACGTTTGAGAAGAAATTCAAAGACGTATGTATAGTCGTGCCGGAATAATGGTGGATTTGTATTCGTGCTCTTTGAACGAGTTCGCATGGGCCACAATGGTATATTTTGTGTATTATAAACATATTTTTTTAATATTTCTTTTGATTTAGTAAGTTCATATAGTTAGAATTAAGTACTGTATTTTTTTCATCGCAGTCTAAGATACTGTAAAAGTGGAAAATGGAAATAAAAAAAAAAACAAGTAACTTGTTTTTGCAAGTGTCTACTTCTACGACACTGCAACCATAGGGCATAAAATATATCAGTAAAAACTGCTGGCTCATCTCGTTCACCTTTCAGACCCTATTCGGGAGATGAATATACTACATAAATTTATAACTAACGTATGCTCATAATAATTAAAGCCTGTGAGTTCTGGCATGCTTATGAGCATCTTTGTTCAGTATAATTATGTACCGTATAAGATATGTATACTGCCTTGGATACATAATAATAAAATTTTATTATCACACCAGTGGTATATTGTTGGAATTTTATAATGTTTATTTTGAGGGTAGATGCAAAGGTCAGATTTATTCTCAAGTTAAAAACAATGAAACCTTCATTGTATTGATCAGTAAAATAATATCAGTATCTATATTGTCAACCGACTTCCTCAACTAAGGGGCTTTCATTTGACAGCATGTATCTATTTGATTTTAATATGATACTTATTTGGCAAGGAAATACGTGGGTTGCACTTAACCGTATTTTTTCCCAGAGAAAACCCTTCTATAGGTACCTGACCTTCCGGAGACGGCTGGGCTTATTTGAGATTTCTCGATCACTTCAACCCTCTCGGCGGCCATCCTCTATGAATATAGGAGGCCTCTAGGATCACCTGTGGCACGCAGCAGTACCGTCCTGCACTTTGCCAGAGCACATCCCGGGGGACCTAAGTTTACCCCTAGTCCACTCCCTGTGCCTTCGGAAGCCACATAACGCTCCCGCAAACCCTGGGCCCGCACTGTGTGACAGCCAGGGCCCCAACCCTGATTATCCGCTAACATTATGATGGGAATACCATAGCTAAATTCATAAGCCTTGGCTATTGGGTGGGGCTGCACTTAACAAAGTACACACCAGACTTTAGAATGCATCCCTTTATCTGAATCGATGATTATAATAAAAATAATAATATATCCTCACGCCTTCTCACAAGGGTCCCCGAAGGGGTAGGCAGAGGTGTATAGGTAATACCCACACACCCACTTTCCGCCAGAGGTATATTAGGTGCCAACGTGACAGATGGCGAGTCCATCGCCGTTACTCAAGCAC
>JACCPG010003286.1:0-19473 GCA_016069955.1 Drepana arcuata | reverse complement strand
CCCGTTAGGGACTTGGCGTGATGATATGTATGTATGTATGTATGTATTATTAGTACTATTATGGGATTCCAACTTGCAAACTTTGCGTTGCAAGCGACTGCTTGCCGCTTGACTACGGCTCATGATTCTTATAAATGCGAATTTAGACGACCGTCTGGTCTAGTGATTAGAGCTCCTGACTGCGAAACTTGAGGTCGCGGGTTCGAATCCCGCTGAGGGCAGTTATTTGTGTGATGAACACGAATATTTGTACCTTAGTCTTGGATGTCCTATGTATTTAAGTATATATCTATCTATATAAGTAAATATATCGTTGTCTAGTTACCATAACACAAGCTTTGCTTAATTTGGGACTAGGTCAATTTGTGTGGAAATGTCCCAGGTATTTATTTATTTCATGTTTTTATTTTATCCGAATGATTTTGACAGACTGTAAAAAATTTGGGGGAGTTTTCTATTCAACTACATGTTATGATTGTAAGGAATACATATTATATTGGAACATTGAATATGTACGTAAATGGTTGATATTCTGATTGCAGCTGTTCCAGTGGTATAATGGAAGAGCAGGTCTCACTTTTGCCAGCACAGACATTTCTTGCTTGTTTATTGTGCACAATTAACAATTTGAGTAATGAATATCCAATACCTAGTCAGAATAAGATTTGTAATAATTAAGGTATAATATTCATTCATCAATTCGAAATAATACTCCTCACGCCTTCCCACAAGGGTCCTCGAAGGGGTAGGCAGAGGTGTATAGGTAACACCCACACACCCACTTTCCGCCAGAGGTATATTAGGTGCCAACGTGACAGATGGCGAGTCCATCGCCATTACTCCAGCACGACTATACATACGCCTATGAATTTCTTCTCAGACGTATGCAGGTTTCCTCTCGATGTTTTCCTTCACCGTTGAGCTCGTGGTGTGACTAATCACTGTACTTAAGTTCAGAAAAACTCACTGGTACAGTCGGGATTCGAGCTTGCGACCTTTGCGTCGCAGGCAACTGCTCGAACCACTCGGCGACCACGGCTTTGTATATAAATAATACTCAAAAGATAATTTTACTTTACGAACGTATGTGGCATTGATTTGTTAGTAAACTCGCTATTTCAGGCCGTTTATAATCTCCATTGAAATAATAGTGAGTCTACTTCTGCCTGCCGCTTCGGAGTAAGAATAATTACACTAACAAATCAACATAGTGAAGTGAAGCCTGATACGAAGAATTTTTTCGAAAGCATCGTTAATTACACACATCGTTAGCATCGATCGTTGTATCAAGTGCAATCGTTTCGTTCGTTTTGACCAGTTCGTGCTCTGTAATGAATAGTCGACTGGTATCACGGAAGCGAGTGCAGTCTGATTGTGTGAAGCACGAGTGGGTTTCTTTTCGACTCGTTCCGTTGCCTTTATAACGAATTTCACGTTGCATTTCGTTTGGTGTTCAGTTCGTTGGATCTGTAGGAAAATTGTTTATTGCCTTCTTATTTTGAATTTGATGTCGATTAATGTTATAGCTCCTTACATACATACATATCATCACGCCAAGTCCCTAACGAAATCGGTTAAGTAGTTCAGGAGCTCATCGTGGACTTGATTGCCATAATAAAAAGTTATAGTGAGTCAATCTTAAAAGATAGACATATGCTGTCGTGGACTTTTTTTTTTAACTTTTAAAGAGGAACAATTCCCTCTTACATGTTATTTTCGTAACTTAAACTGTTTACGCAGCGTAAGTAACGGAAGCTCTCAAAAAGGAATATTTTTTCCCGTTCTTGCAACATTTTTCGTTTATGCTTCGCTTCTATTAGTCGTAGCGTGATGTTATATAGCCTAAAGCCTTCCTAGAGAAATGGACCATCCAACACAAAAATAATTTTTCAATTCCAACCAGTACCTAGTTCCTGAGATTAGCGCATTCAAACAAACAAACAAACAAACAAACTCTTCAACTTTATGATATGAGTATAGATTCGTAATATTATAAATTCGTAAGCTAAGAAATAAAATAGAATCCAAACGAAACAAAATTCAAGATGTCGATGCCCCGCGGGAGAGTGCTAAGTTGGCTGGCATACTGCCCCGCAGTATGGCATAATATATTCATTGGGCAAATTGCTTGCCCTCTTATCAGCTGAAGCCTTAACCTTTTGACCGTTGCTTACTATGTTTTGTATAGTAAGCAACGACTTATTGTCGGGCCTACGCTGTCCCCATACTTAAGTACTATTGCTGTAACGTAAAATATTATTATTGTATACCTAATGATTTGAAAAGAGTAACCATGGAGTTTCTTGCCGATTCTTCTTCATGGAAACGACCAACCTGAACCGTGCACCTTTTTCGACGTTTCATAAGTGCCCGCCTAGGCCTATGTGAAAGAAAAATATTTTGATTTTGATTTAACCAATCGACGAGATATTTCCATTAATAGCTAGCAGGAAGCCAAACTACGTTCTTGACGACTCAAACACAAAAGCCAAGATTTTGAGACATTTTCATGGCATTAAAATTAAATAAATTATGAGACAATTCTCTTTGCTATACAATAAAGTTTTATTAAAGAATCATCAAATAACAATTTTATATCACGCAAAAACGAAGGCTCCAATTTTTGCCACTGCGTCGCGGCTCCGAGGTAAATTCGCATTTTCCTTGTAAAAGCGTGCCTCGCGATAGAACTCTGCAAATACTCGCTATAATCACGAACAGTGTACGACGAGCTTTTGTTTAAATAAGCGACACATTTCGAATTGGGGCTAAATTGTAATGAACACGGTCTACTGTTACTGTATTTAGTCTAGAAGAATACCAGTTTGCTTTGCAATATTCTATAGCGTATATTGATACAACTGCTTAGGCAAGTATGGAGTATTTTACTATGTATGTTTCTTCAATCAGGTTTATCTCCTAGGAAAAAATATTCCTTTTTTGAGAGTTTCCGTTGCGTGCGCTGCGTAAACGGTTTTTATATATATCCTCACGCCTTCCCATAAGGGTCCCCGAAGGGGTAGGCAGAGGTGTATAGGTAATAACCACACACCCACTTTCCGCCAGAGGTATATTAGGTGCCAACATGACAGATGGCGAGTCCATCGCCGTTACTCAAGCGTGACTATACATACGCCTTTGAATTGCTTTTCAGACGTATGCAGGTTTCCTCTCGATATTTTCCTTCACCGTAAAGCTCGTGGTGTGACTAATCACTGTACTTAAGTTCAGAAAAACTCATTGATACAGTCGGGATTCGAGCTTGCGACCTTTGCGTCGCAGGCAACTGCTCGAACCACTCGGCCACCACGGCTCTTAAACGGTTTAAGTTACACAAATATCATGTATAAGGGAAATGTTCCTCTTTAAAAGTTCTTAAAAAAAATCCGCGACAGCATATGTCTATCTTTTAAGATCGACTCACTATAACCTTTTTTATGGCAATTAAGTCCACGATGGGCTCCTAAGCAACTTAACCGATTTCAATCAAATTTGCACACCGTGTGCAGTTTGATCCAACATAAAAGATAGCATGGCTTAAATCATAATTGGACCCGATAGGTGGCGCTGCGATCGTGTCACAGGAAATTTTACTTTTCACCCGGACGAAGCTGGGCGGGACAACTAGTATATTTTCAATTAGATTCTAAAAAAATTCTAACCTTTTCTGCGAGCATATATATAGTATATCTCCTGCCCTATAAAAGTGGGTGTGTGGGTACCTACCCCTTTAGGGTCCCAAGGCGGAAATTGTGAGGATATAATATATATTCCGCCTACAATTCCACATGTAGCAAACACACATATTACACGTCCCGTCAGTAAGCGGTCACCGCTGCTCAAGGGGACTTTTAACATCAGCCGTATTGAAAACAGAATCTGGTCGAAGAGAATGAGATCGTTAAGTCTAGAGAGAGCTAGCGCTCTATTCTCTCTGCCTCAATGATGAGTCTCGTGTGTATGTCATAACGATGCCATATTAACATTATGAAGAACAAAAAGAGAGGTAGGGCATAACGGGTTTCCCGTTCAAATTTGGAGCTGCCCGACTGGGGCAGGACCTCCACCTTATAGAAGCCGTAGCCAAATAACACAATTATTTGTGTTGTGTTCCTACGCGGTGAATAAGGTTTCCAGTAATGAGTTCCTTAAGGAGGAGGAGGATTGTTATATTGTGTTGGCAGCAGAGGGATTAGTCCCAATATGCTGCCATTATAGACTTAACTCTCCGAACACAGAGTGGCAACGCGCAAGTGATACTTCGGTATTGCAGGCGTAAATAGGCTGCGGTAAGTTGTATTAAAAAAAAAAGAACATGAAAATCTCTTTTTAAAATTCAAAATGCTTGTCAGCTCTCATAATCAAGTTTGTTCCCACTGAAGCTTATATGTTGCCTGAAACTTTACAAAGTGGCGTCACGTGACTGTAGCCGTTCTTATGTAACATTTTAAAGCTTGCATCTTGAATGCACAAAGACAACGTGAAGATCCATCACTACTTTTGAAGAGAAACCTCACTTCAAAAGTAGTGATGGAGTATTGGGTTTGTTACATATTAGCTTTTAAACTTTTTAATTTGATTATTTTTTACTATGCACCTCTTTATTTTTTTGGTCATTTTTATAAATAGTTGTTTTTGTTACTTTCGTACGTTTACTCTTTCGATGCAGAATGCAGAACACAAACCTTGTTGGTTTTCTCACGCTACCTTACTATTGTATTTTAGTTTGTATAATAATAAAATGAAAACTACAGTGACTTAAGTACAGTGATTAGTCACACCACGAGCTTTACGGTGAAGGAAAACATCGAGAGGAAACCTGCATACGTCTGAGAAGAAATTCAAAGGCGTATGTATAGTCGTGCTTGAGTAACGGCGATGGACTCGCCATCTGTCACGGCTGTCCGTTAGTCTAAGTTCTCGCTCGTTAAGTCTTCCGAATTCCTCATATGTATTCAGGTCTTTTGATTTTTTTCGTTAATCCTAAAGTTCGTGGATTATCAAATTAATTAATTGAATCCAGAAAGCTGTCGAAAGAGTTTGTATCCCCCTGTAACACGCAATATCATGCGCCAAACATTTCCACTCCAACAACACACGGGAATGTCTGCGAATTTAGCGACAGTGTTGACTTTAGACAAATTTACATACAAGCCATGCTTTCAGTACAAAACTAACATGGCGCTTAATTAATGACTTTATTTTAATGTGACAACACTCCATTTTTAATACTGGTAATTAAGTTTAATTAGCCTTACAATTCCAGGGCTTATTCGTTGATATTTTGGGGTCAACGTTACGCTACGTTGGGGTTACGTTATTAATGAGTTAACGACTATTTAACCTTCATAAACAGAGTAACTTGTTTTTATACCAGGATAAAGTTCAATAAGCTTACAGCCTTCTTGACGGTAAACCGTTACCGTACACTACACGTTGTTTCTTACCACAAAGTGGCAAATAAGCATGAGGTCTGCCTGATGGTAAGTCCACACATAAGAACAATTATTCATTCTCACGTGTGAGGGCGAATGCGTGCACACGTCCTTAAAATTCTTCTATTTTTTTTATAAGACGTGGGTGCCAAATAAGGTTATCGGTTACCGCCGCCTATGGACGCTTGCTACACCAGGGGTAAAACTCGCGCATTACTGTCCCTGCAGGAATCTCTTCACACCCTTCTTGAAGAACTCCATGCTGTACTCTCGAGGGAAAACCTCAACGAGGAGCCCATTCAACACTCCTCTCGATCGTTCTCTCTCGTTGTTATTTTTCGTTGGGTTGTTAGTCACTGTAGTGTAATGTACTTTAGTACAGTAAAACTCATTGACACAGTAAATGCAGCAAGCTTACTCAAACTATGCCATGCCTCTAACTATACATACGTTTTTGAATTTAAACTATACGTCTTCCGCCAAACAATTACAAGCAACAACAATTGCTTACGTTGATCTAGAGGGGCCATTTAAATGAACAGACGGTACTTAAGGACCTAATGTTTCCCTTAATTTACTTTCGTTCTGTGTAGAAGCCATTACTAAACCAATGTTGCTTTTTTCTTCCGCCAAATTAACGTATTGTTTTAGTTCATAGAAAAAAAACTATTCTAACTATTCTGGTTGATCTACGCTCGAATTGATCAGATGATCAACGAGTTGTGATAGGAGTGCTGAGCTGTAAAGACGAAGTATCTCGTCCAGAATTTGATCTAGTCGACTGACTATGTTTCATTAGCAGAAGATCGCAGCTAAATAGAACTGTATGTATATGGAGTATTTGGTTTGCAGAGTGGGAGTATTGAAGAGTTAGAAAAATTCAACTAATATTGACGACCTTCTGGTCTAGTGGTTAGAGCTCCTGACTGCGAAACTTGAGGTCGCGGTTTCGAATTCCACTGAGGGCAGATATTTGTGTGATGAACACGAATATTTGTACATTAGTCTTGGATGTCCTATGTATTTAAGTATATATCTATCTATATAAGTAAATATATCGTTGTCTAGTTACCATAACACAAGCTTTGCTTAATTTGGGACTAGGTCAATTTGTGTGGAATTGTCCCAGGTATTTATTTATTTATTTATTATAATAATCAAGAGTACTCGAAATTGGCGAGCATTATGTAAAATGTATGAGCAGTGTAAGTCCCGTTAAAGAGATTCAGAGATTTCAGTGATGAGCCAGAACAAACAGACGGACAGACGAAAATTGTAAAAAAAAACATTTTGGTATATGTACCGTATACATCCATATGCATTTAGTTAAAAGCGGTTAATATCACAAACAGATACTACAAATTTATTTATTTGTATAGATAATCGTTTGAATACAACCATCGCAGTTCAAGTTAAATCCAAAGTTCAAAAGTTGGCAAAGACATATTTCAAAGGAAAAGGCCAGTAATAATAATAATCATATAATATATCCTCACGCCTTCCCACAAAGGTCCCCGAAGGGGTAGGCAGAGGTGAATAGGTAATAACCACACACCCACTTTCCGCCAGAGGTATATTAGGTGCCAACGTGACAGGTGGCGAGTCCATCGCCGTTACTCAAGCACGACTATACATACGCCTTTGAATTTCTTCTCAGACGTATGCAGGTTTCCTCTCGATATTTTCCTTCACCGTAAACCTCGTGGTGTGACTAATCTCTGTACTTAAGTTTAGAAAAACTCATTGGTACAGTCGGGATTCGAACTTGCGACCTTTGCATCGCAGGCAACTGCTCGAACCACTCGGCCACCACGGCCCACAAGAAAAGGTCAGTAACTGGTGGGTAATCACTAACGAAGGTATGGTCGGCAACAAAAGTACTTCGAGAAAGTCACTGTTTGACTCAAATCCTGTACGTAATTACAGTTAGTGAAGTTAATAAAAGTTTTAAAGATAAGAGACGGCCTCCTGAGAAGTTGTTACACTTGTGTGGATCTTAATGTGAGATCTGAGAGTATGGCCGCAAAAAGTCATGGGAGGAAATTGGACTGCTGTAGGCTCGATGGCGAAAATGTCTTTTACTTGTCATTAAATTCAACTTCTGGTCGATATTAAGGCCGGAGAAACACGCGATGGAATAGTAAACCTTATAAGCTTATTGGGTATATACGATCTTGAGTTCAAAGTCTAGATTGTGCTTAGTGTGACTTAAAATCTGTGTTTCCTTTACGTTTCGAGCAGTTGCCTGCGACGCAAAGGTCGCAAGTTCGAATCCTGACTGTACCAATGAGTTTTTCTGAACTTAAGTACAGTGATTAGTCACACCACGAGCTTTACGGTGAAGGAAAACATCGAGAGGAAACCTGCATACGTCTGAGAAGAAATTCAAAGGCGTATGTATAGTCGTGCTTGAGTAACGGCGGTGGACTCGCCATCTGTCACGTTGGCACCTAATATACCTCTGGCGGAAAGTGGGTGTGTGGGTACTACCTATACACCTCTGCCTACCCCTTCGGGGACCCTTGTGGGAAGGCGTGAGGATATATTATATATTATTATTATAACTATAGTTATGAAAAACGGGGAAGCAATGACATTTGTTTACAAAGGATTCTATGTCATAACTCTTGTTTCTATAGCAAAATACCAAATCGGTTGGACGACGATTAACTTGACGACCGTCTGGTCTAGTAGTTAGAGCTCCTAAGTCCTAACTGCGAAACTTGAGGTCGCGGGTTCGAATCCCGCTGAGGGCAGATGTCTGTTTGATGGATTGGTAACTTTTGTTTATATTAAGAAGCTATGTCACGTTGAACAAGTGCTCCCTGTGTCCCTTACGTTTAATAAAATATTTTGATTTTGATGAGGACGAGTATTTGTACCTTAGTCTTGGATGTCCTATGTATTTATGTATAGATCTATCCATTAAGTAAATATATCGTTGACTAGTTACCATAACCGTTAGAGAGCCGTGGTGGCCGAGTGGTTCGAGCAGTTGCCTGCGACGCAAAGGTCGCAAGTTCGAATCCCGACTGTACCAATGAGTTTTTCTGAACTTAAGTACAGTGATTAGTCACACCACGAGCTTTACGGTGAAGGTAAACATCGAGAGGAAACCTGCATACGTCTGAGAAGCAATTCAAAGGCGTATGTATAGTCGCGCTTGAGTAACGGCGATGGACTCGCCATCTGTCACGTTGGCACCTAATATACCTCTGGCGGAAAGTGGGTGTGTGGGCATTACCTATACACCTCTGCCTACCCCTTCGGGGACCCTTGTGGGAAGGCGTGAAGATATATTATTATTATATTTATATATATTATTATAGTTACCATAACACAAGCTTTGCTTAATTTGGGACTAGGTCAATTTTTGTGGAATTGTCCCAGCTATTTATTTACTTTGGGATCAAATATTATGGAAAAACAGACTAAGATTTTTATATGTGTTGTTACGAGCAGTAGCTGTAAACTGTGTCGGAGACATTAACACTCACCCCCAGATAGAGTTGTACACAATTCCTATAGGAAATAGCAGTGGTTTGTGTGTGTGTGTGTGTGTGTAATTTGTTCTAATGGTAAATAAATCAATCATGTTAATGAATTGGATTATTCTTGACTCTCTTGCTCAGACATTCGTGCTTATTTTTCTCAGTAAGTTAAGAGTTCAAAGTAATTGTTCGCTCTAATCTTCGAAGGAGATTGAGGCTATTAATCTAAGCCGGTGTATTCCGATCCATTAAAGAGATTTTTCTTTAAAGCAAATCTTGAACAATAGTTCTTTAGGAGTACCGCTTACATTAACTTTTTATGAATGCATATGAAATCGAATCATTACGTCGAGTCCCTCATAGCTAGCCGTCTCTCTTTATCAGTCATCCATATTCATAAGTCTCTTCATACATGCTCGCCTTAAATACTATTATTAACCGTTTTCGATGAATTTTATAGGCAGTTAAATATCGTCGTGTTTATTCATCCATGTCTTCACACTTAATGAAGGGGTGGGCAGACCCTCACTTTCACTGCAAATATTAATTTGGTATTAAGTTTTTAATATTCACACAAGGGTCCCCGAAGGGGTAGGCAGAGGTGTATAGGTGCCCCACACCCACTTACCGCCAGAGGTATATTAGGTGCCAACGTGACAGCTGGCGAGTCCATCGCCGTTACTCAAGCACGTCTATACATACGCCTTTGAATTTCTTCTCAGACGAAAGCGGGTTTCCTCTCGATGTTTTCCTTCACCGTAAAGCTCGTCGTGTGACTAATCACTGTACTTAAGTTCAGAAAAACTCATTGGTACAGTTGGGATTCGAACTTGCGATCTTAGTTGATCGCAATCCATCGTGAACCTTTTCGATGCTAAGACTGACTCCTATAACTTTATTTACAATAACAACAATTAACAGTATGTATTTACAAAAGACAAATTGTATAATTAAAACAACAGCGTAAACACAAGTTATCTTTGGTTTTTTGTTTTGGGTAATTTCTCTCGATTATCTATTGTTCGTCCAAACTATGCTTGACCTCTATGTTTACTCGAATTAAATATTATAATCGATTATGAGAAATTCGAGATTTCGATTTCGAGAAAAACACTCGTTTGATGATTTTGTTCAATCAGATCTTATTTCACATCCCTTCTTGCCTTCAAGTAAATGTTCCAGCCAAATTATTGTAGTAAACGGAGCATAATAACGCCATTCCCGCGTGAGTATGATCGATCACAGGGTATTATGTTTAGAATCGATTACGGTATTGTTCCATACTGGGAACCTACACATATCTATGCATATCACATCGAAAGAAAATACTTTGATAAATGTCGTGTACGCTCAGTGTACAGGTTTGTTACTAAAACTGATTTATCCTAGCTTGTGTTGTCTAGAAGAGACTGGAGAAACAATAAATTCCATAATTCTTTGAAGCCTTGGTCCACTCCGATTCTAGTAGTAGCCCGCTACGCAAGAATTGCAAGTTTGAACCCCGACTGGTTAACAATGATCTTTCTTGAACTTAAATACTTACTGTATTTGAGTTTGATTACACTACGAGCTTTATGTTCAAAGAACACTTCAAGAGGAAACCTGCATGCGCCTTAGAAGGAATTCACAGATGTATATACGGGCGTGCTTGAGAAACGGCGATGGACTCGCAATCTGTCACGTTACACCTTAGCTTACCCTTATGTTAAGGCGCAAAGGTACTTTGTGCTTTTGAGTCATGATGTCCGAGTGATTAAGGAACTAATCCAGTACCCAGGATCAAAGATCAGGTCTGTACCAAAATTATCACATCACGAGCTCAACCGTGTAGGAAGAGATCATTAGTAAAGCTGTTCACGTTTCGCAGTTTATATGTTGTCAGCATTACGCCGAGACCTTCGCAGATAGAAATAGTGGATCGTCACTTCTCTCTACAATTACAAACTCTTCATTGACATTAGAGCCACTTCACAAGATCGTCGTTTCATTTACCATTAACGTTCTCATCCTTGAGTGTTCGTTATTCTTCTGCCTTTTTAAAAAATAGGTTTGCAATAATAGTGCCACCAACAATGACGCGACCCACCAATTTCTACTCGAGGGAATCAAAATCAAAATATTTTATTCAACGTAAGGGACACAGGTAACACTTATTGAACGTCACATACTGAATAAAAACTAAAGTACGGTGGTACCGTTTCCAAGAAAATACCTTCCAGGAGAAGAAACGGCGAAACAAACTCCCCGGTTATCTCTTTTATCATTTGTTCCCTTTTACGTAGGGGTAGAAAAAGATTAAATTACATATAAATTCTGTACTCTGTATGGCCATCATTGAAATAATCTGATTTTGTATAATAAGCGTTTTGTATTAATTAACTTTTAATGACAGCTTTAAAAGGTAATTCAATTAAATTGATCGCGGGATCGCGGGATCGCGGGATCGCGGGATCGCGGGATGCATGGCATACTCCATGCCATACCCGAGTGTATTAACGGTAGCGTGCGTGTGCGCTTACAGGTAATCAGTGTGTACCGACAATACTCAAACATTAGTGGAAGGTTGCACACTTGCATTATAAACTACTAGCTGTACCCGCGACTTCGTCAGCGTGGACGGCTTATTTATCTATAGCAATTTTTTTTTAAATAAAAGTTTTCTATGTTACTTCTAATATCTTCAAGAATATGTGTACAAAGTTTAATGATGTTAAGTAGTTTTTATCTGAAAGCGTAACATACAAAACTTACATTCACATTTATAATATTAGTAGGTAGAGCGCGTCTTCGTTCGCAGGAATTGTTCCTACGATCAGGTACCTACATATTAGGTTTTCGTCACGCATGATCAAACTTGATCTTTAAGCTTCCTTCAATCTTCATCAATCTTCTGGCTCTTGTTACTTTATACAGTATTTCCCAGCCATTAGGCGAAAACACACCGCCCGTTAAGTTAACAAAGATCGTCGATGTATAAATTGACCGCCGTCTAGTTTAGTCGTTAGAGCTGACTGCGAAACTTGAGGTCGCGGGTACGATTCCCGCTGAGAGCAGACTTAATATTTGTGGGATGAACATATTTGTACTTTAGTCTTGAATATCCTATACATCTATCTTTATTATTAAATATACCGTTGTGTAGTTACCATAACACAAGCCTTGCTTAATTTGAGACTATGCCAATTTGTGTGGAATTGTCCCAAGGTATTATTAAAAGGTATTATAAGTTATACGTTGAATATGGAGAATAAGATAAATATCGCTTTTTATAGCCATAAAAAAATGCATACTGTATCAAAAGGTGGCTTATATACTTTTAGCTAGTACATACATCACTGCTTAGAAATGTTAACGAAGAAACGCTACGTTGGCACATGGAAAAGATGGCTGGCGAATTGTTGACAAATATACAATGCAAAAGTTTTCGAAAGAAGAGGCAGAGGAATACCACATACCAATTACCTAGATCAAATCGATCGAAAACTCGAGGGTAGGAACTTCAATAGTACTTTAAATCGGCGAGTTTGTATCAAGAGATTGATGTGACGGATATCATTAAGATAAGTAAGAATTTAATGATATTCTTCTAAACTTTTCTCTAACTCTTTTTAAAAAATTATGAAAGCTTGAAACAGCAAATATAAATATATAGAAAAAAGATACCGCCATGAGAACCCTCTTTTTTTAAAGTCTGTTAAAAAACCACCGTTCAATCTAACTTTGATTCCCTGCACACTCTAAACACCTATTGGTTATTTGTTATGAATACATGACATTTCCAGTTAGGCATATACAAGCAAAACGCAACCTTAACGTCTCACAGTTAAGTGCACAATACCTTAGCTGGATGGAACAGTCTGTGTGATATCGAGGTCACCCCCCATCCGGTTGATTGTCCACACTGCTACCATTGTTTTTCCTTCTATTTAAAGGCCTTCGTAATGCTAGAGTGATGCATTTTTTTATATACATTTACAGTAAAAATAGTTCTGAGTCTAGAGAGAACTGGCGCTCTAATGCCAACGCTGTGAGTGATTATGGCCTAATGATATATTAAGCAAAAAGATAGATCACTTCATAAAAGTTATGGCTGCGCTGTGAGTGATACGGCGTAATGCTAAAAATAGATAGATGTTATGTTGATCGCATCATACAAATTTTGGCTGAATGATGAAACTAGTCACCTACACGATACATATATATACAAATAAATAAAATTGTAGTGCCTGTTTGTAATATTTAAATAACCACTTTTTACCAATCTCTATGTACCAATCTCAGTGATCTATACCAAAGAGTTTTTAATTGCGGTCATATATCACAGCACTAGCTTTTCGCTGAAGGAAAACGTCAAGAGGAAACGTGTATAAGTCTGACTGAAATTCAAAGTTGTATATGAAGTCACGCCAGAGGTACATCGACTTGCATGCCTCCGTTTTCCTCTGGAAGAAGAAAATCCCATGCGCCTGAATTCAAAAGTTGTGGTGAATAAAGAAAGAATTATGTAGGACGAGATTCTCGATATCTTGGTTGGCCGCGGTGGTCGGGAGGTTCAAGTCGCCTGCAACAGAAGAATATAAGATTTAAACCCCCACTGTAACTGAGTAACTGAGTTTTTCTATACCTACAGTGATTGCTGTGCTTGAGAATACTCCCCATCTGTCACGTTGGAACCTAAAATACATCTCTGGCGGTAAGTGGGTGCGTGGGTCTGCCTAAACACCTCTGCCTACCCATTCAAGGAACCTTGTAGGAAGCCGTGAAGCTATGCATAACAGAACCATTAAGAATTAAATTCAGTCATGGCGACACTTATATAAATAGAAGTACCTATCTATCAAACATTGAATGAGCGAAACCAAATTAAACTTGAAAAGCATACATCAAATTCCTCTTATCGAACATAGATTTCCGTACATTAATCATTCTGTCACACCATGCGACTGTAAATACGTCACTGATAAGCAATTTTAGTCCTTAATTACGTTCGTGGATCAAAGAGAGATTTCTTTTGACACATTTTCCGGAAGCTTGTTTTTTAAAACTAGGCGTGCCACGCGCTTTCACTCGCGTAAAATTTGTTATTATTAGAAGATTGGTGTCTCTGGAATGAAACATATACATATTTAAACATATCCTACAAACCAGCCTTCATGCCAAATGCCTAGCTCAATCTCCTATCTTTCCTATGTCGATTTCTGTGCCAAATTTCATCCAATTCAGTGCAGGCATGATGGGGCAACAAACACCTCACAAATTGAACAATGATAAGCGAATACCACCTGAAAACGCTTATCGTAGAGATTTGACAACAACCTCTTGAAATCGGAGATATATTTTGGTGCGAACGTGACAGATAGTGGGTCCTCGCTATATAAAGATATCATGTGGATGATGGATATGGATTTCGTCTAAAACACAAAGGTCACAAAGTTAATAAAAATGATTTACGTTAGGAAAAACGATGAGTGAACATTTGATGACTCAATTGATGTAGTATACGAAAGTGTGTGGAAGTAAGTGGCACAGTAAGACCAATGATGGTCGACGTTTGTCAACGTCACGCGTAGTCGGTACTGGTGAGCATATATGAAGATACTGGAGAACGTGTACGAAGCGAAAGAGTCTAGTCTAGAGAGAACTGACGCTCACTGTCTAGCCCGTAAGGGTCCTGGCGGGCCGACATTATTTCCCCTGAGTTTTTCGAGATGGGTGCTAAGAGATTAATTCTTGGTGTTGCAAGCGTCCATAGGCGGCGGTAGCTGCTTACCATCAGGCGGGCCGCATGATTGTTTGATACCGATAGTGGTATAAAAAACTCAATTACAGTTCAAATAAATTAACGGAAAACTCGTATACGAATTCGTCTCGCAAATAGGGATAACTTTTGGGATCGACGGACTAGCTTCCGGCTGGCTCCCTCTCGCACGATCCCATAATAGGCTCGAGTGCACAAGATGACGGTACACGGTCGCAGCTCGCAATGCATGAAATCTTCCTGGCATACAGCCAAATGCTCAGTGCATGCGCTTTTAAACACAACACATTGACGATACGTCACCTGTGAGTATTCTTCAATTTGTTGATTAATCATTTATTAATGAATACCTATGAACTGGGTGGAATTGTTTATTAGATATAAAAAAGTATCTTAAAAATGTTTGCAATGAAACTAAAAAGCTACTAAATGGACTTAAAAAAAATTTCGTAGCCCCATATTATCCTCACGCCCTCCCACAAGGGTCCCTGAAGGGGTAGACAGATATAGGAAGTACCACACACCGCCTTTCCGCCAGAGATATATTTTAGGTGCCAACGTGATAGATGGCGAGTCCATCGCCGTAACTCAAGCACGACTACACATACGCCTTCTACTAGAAGTACATTCCTCTCCATGTTTTCCTTCCCCGTAAAGCTCGTGGTATGACTAATCACTGCAGTTAAGTTAAGTTAAGAAAAACTCATTGGTACAGTCGGGATTCGACACACTTCCAGCGACTCAGCCACGATGGCAAATTAATCATTACTTACTTTACTTTGTTTTACTTTTTATTACTTTGGAATGAACAAAACTAGCCAAAGGCCACGTTGCCATCGTGTGTCACTCCCTTACCGCCGACCATATAGTAGAAATCAGACCTACAGACATATAGTAGACCATATCTAGTAGTAGAATGTGAGTAAGCTGTATAAGAAACCAACGGTGTCCATGGTTCTAATAACCTTACAGAAATTTGCAACGACTTCTCATCACGGGTGTCGGCAGAATACCAGCGTGTACACAATGCTGAGCCGAAGCCCATTTCAATTCAAAGCGCAGATAATTGCAATAACACCATTTGATTAGTTTAATAACGATCTGTAAGTGATTTTAAACTAAGCATTAAATAAATAAGTCAAAAAATCTAAATCAAAATGTTTTTATTTCACATAGGCCTAGATAAGCACTTATAAAACGACGGAAAAGTGCACGGTTCCGGTTGGACGTTTCCATGGAGAAGAACCGACAAGAAACTCCATGGTTACTTTTTTCTGTATTTCAGTATATATGCGTTATCTGTATTTGCTTGTAATAAATTGTTTATAGCCGTGGTGGCCGAGTGGTTCGAACAGTTGCCTGCGACACAAAGATCGCAAGTTCGAATCCCAACTGTACCAATGAGTTTTTCTGAACTTAAATATAGTGACACGACGAGCTTTACGGTGAAGGAAAACATCAAGAGGAAACCTGCATACGTCTGAGAAGAAATTCAAAGGCGTATGTATAGTCGTGCTCGAGTAACGGCGATGGACTCGCCATCTGTCACGTTGGCACCTAATATACCTCTGGCGGAAAGTGGGTGTGTGGTTATTACCTATACACCTCTGCCTACCCCTGCGGGGACCCTTGTGGGAAGGCGTGAGGATATATTATTATTTATAAATTGTTTATCTATCTATCTATCTAAATTCAGCTGTACAGTACCTTTAAGCTTGGGACTATTCTGAACGGTAGATCCGTTAAACCTCTTTTGAGTTTAGTTATTTACCAAACGTCTCGGCCAAGAATTCCATTTTAAATTGAAAAGCAATTTATATAATGTTCGAAATAGACAGCCTTTGAAATTTTTAAATACGAAGTTTTAATCTCACAAAAAAGGCATGGAAGGACGGTAACACAAAGTAGAATTTCGTTGTTTTACGTTCAGTTAACACTGTTTTGCTAAAGTGAAATTCAACAAGTAGATGGGCACCACGTGATTGACAGATTAAAAATATTTTACTCTGAAAAAAGTATTTCATAAATGATACTAATTAAGTTTCTCGTTTCCTTGCGAATGAGTGCTGAATCATGTTTGCAAATTGAAGAATTAATTTGTATTAATCTGGCACGTATGTACTATATTTATCTACCTACCTACTTACTTCACGTCCCTTTACAAGGAGTTCCCTTTATTATCTTCCAGGTACTTCTGCCTACCCTTTCAGGGAGGCTCGTGGCCAAAATGGAAAAATCCAGATAAGTCAATATAAAAAGGTCATTGTCCGCTAGAAGCTTTAGAGAGGTAAGGCATAACGGGTTTCCCGTTCGAATTCGGAGCTGCCCGACTGGGGCAGGACCTCCACCTTATAGAAGTCCGTAGCCAAATAACACATTTTTTTGTGTTGTGTTCCTACGCGGTGAATAAGGTTTCCAGTAATGAGCTCCTTGGGGAGCTGGACGCTGCGGTAATCGTTATCCATCCGGGGGATCGTATGCTTGTTTGCCACTCTTGTTGTATAAAAAAAAGGGTTTTACTATTAACAAACAAAATTGTTAATGTCAAACAAATCAGTGAATGTTATAATGACCATTCTCTCTTTACGCACGTTTCAGTAAATGCACGATAACAGTGATGTATAGAACTTATATCAAGAGGGAACGGGTAATGTAAGATGTTAAATAAATTGTTGACATCAAGCCGGCTGGCCGCACCTCGTCAAATGACAACGCATATGACTTTATGGATGTGGACCATGTTACAAGAGTTCTTGAAATGGCGCACTGTGCGCTTCCAAAGGAGTTTTCTTCCGCGAACGCTCAGGCTGTGGAATGAGCTCCCCGTTGAGGTTTTCCCTGGAGAGTACAGCATGGAGTTCTTCAAGAAGGGTGTGAAAAGATTCCTGCAGGGTCGGCAACGCGCGAGTGATACCCCTGGTATTGCAAGCGTCCATAGGCGGCGGTAACCGCTTACCATCAGGCGGACCGCATGCTTGTTTGCCACCCAAGTGGTATAAAAAAAATGGGTATAATTATAAAATAAAAACATATCCTACCTGCAATAACAAAGTAAAAACTATAAATAAGCCACTAAAGTAAAAATAAATAATATAATGTCCCACGTTGGGCGCCAAACAGTCCGTATAGATGGACTTTGGCGCCCAACGTGGCTAAAAACACTATGAGCAAACTTTTTGCCAGTATATTGAAAGGACTTTTCTTATGAGTTCTGATTATTAATATATCGGTTCTTACTTAAAGTATCCGTACATTAAGTAAGAACCGATATATTAATAAATAAAGACATATTCGTCTCAACATTTCGACATTCTTTTGTTTTGCCTATCTAGAGTTATTCCTTACAGTTACACCAGATTTCATCCATATTTTAAATCGATCATGTGTATCATCAGCCGCGTGCTTGTTTGCCACTCCAGTGGTATAAAAAGGATATCTTAAGTCGTGGCCGAATACTAGTCCTAGACGGAATTCAAATCGTTTGACATAGACCGCCCGCAAACCCATATCCGCCTGGGGCATTGGGCTGAAAATAGCCACCCACATAATGTCCGGCTCGAAACGACAGCCATGCCTCATCTTATTCAGACTGCCGTACCTACGTTAATTACAACTGCATTAAGTCGTTTAATTTCAATTTCATTAGGAACACTGTAATTTCAACCATTTGCGAACACGGTTCATAGTTTCAAACAGTATGTGGTAATAGACTAAATAACATTGTGAATGAAATAAGCTTTCATCACCAAATAATTGTGAATGGAGGTTTTAAGTCTAGATCCGATACTCTACTCTCCACGCCTGCCCTATAAGTGACTTGTCGAAATGATTGAGTACATACATACATACATATCATCACGCCAAGTCCCTAACGGGGTAGGCAGAGAGTATAGAGCGCCAGTTCTCTCTAGACTTACATACCTCTTTCGCTTCGTCCTCATTCATCAGTGTCTTCATACATGCTCGTCGGTTTCGAGTACTCTTAACGTTCCCGTCCTTCAGAGTCCGATCTATTTGATCCATTTGATCCAATCATGATCCATCCATCAATCATGATTGAGTATGTATTTTATAAAAAAAAATGTGATCCTGAGTTCGCTAGTTATACATTTTACAGTGATTTGAGGAATACATCAAGAAGAAAGCACTATTCGTCGTACCTCGTTAATAATAGACCCGCCTTCTGTTTGTGCCGCCGTGTTGGTGTCTAAATAAAACTATGTATACTCGTATCTTCACGTTTACTTTCAAGGCTTAAGCAAAGGCGGTGAGGTGACGAATCGGGGGTTTTCTCTCAGACGTGACTCTATATTCGTCCATGAATTTCTCCTTACACATGCACGATTAATATATTTACGTACCAAAAATTTAATTGGTGCAGGGCAGATCGTCTGGGCTTAAACTTGCAATCTTGTTAGGTTAGTTATTACCTACTTATTGCAAAAATAGAGCAATCTTAAACCGAGAAGTCTTAGCATACTTAACGCAAAGTTGCGTCGCCGCCGTGGCCGTGGTGGCCGAGTGGTTCGAGCAGTTGCCTGCGACGCAAAGGTCGCAAGTTCGAATCCCGCCTGTACCAATGAGTTTTTCTGAACTTAAGTACCGTGATTAGTCACACCACGAGCTTTACGGTGAAGGAAAACATCGAGAGGAAACCTGCATACGTCTGAGAAGAAATTCAAAGGCGTATGTATAGTCGTGCTTGAGTAACGGCGATGGACTCGCCATCTGTCACGTTGGCACCTAATATACCCTGGCGGAAAGTGGGTGTGTGGGTATTACCTATACA
>JACCPG010003281.1:0-10507 GCA_016069955.1 Drepana arcuata | reverse complement strand
AGGAGGAGCAGGCCGGCTCGGGCTCGGGTTCGGGCTCGGGCTCCGGCTCGGGCGAGCCTGCGGCAGGAGCCGGCCCCGAGGCGGCGCACCGCCAGTACCTGGGCCCCGTGGTGGCGCCCGAGCCGCCCGACCTCGTGCTGCCCGACGCGCCCGATGACGTCACCGATGACGCGCTGCAAGCGCTGCGCAGGCACCACCGGTGACCATACACTCTGCTACTATACACGTAGGCCTTCGACGCGGAACGGGTGCGCCTGGGGATACGTTCTTTGAGATGCATGCAATACAAATGAGATTAGTAGGGCCTTCCTTTACGTTACATATCTCGAAGTACAACGTACTTAGACATGTCGTTTGAATGATGAACATGATTAGTTTGGATTATAATTTTGAAAGAGCAGTGTCGCGGGATTATTTCCGAGGCTCCGTAGCGGTGAGCATGCGCATCGTTATTGGCAGCGAGCACGGCGCGGAGTTCCTGGAGGCGGTGGCGGCGCTGGACACGGGCGGCGTGGAGCGCGCGCGGCGCGGCTTCTGGCGGCGCGGCGGCGCGGCGCGGCTGTGCGCGCGGCCCGCCGTGGCGGCGTGGCTGCGCGCCGCCGACCTGCAGCTGTTCCAGCGCGCCGCCGACCTGCTGCTGCCCGAGGTGCTGCGGCCCATCCCGCCGCAGCTGACGCAGGCCATCCGCAACTTCGCCAAGAGCCTGCAGGGCGCGCTGTGCGGCGGCGGCGCGCCCGCGGCGGCTGCGCGCGCGCAGGCCTCGGCCGCCGCCGCGCTGGCCGCCGCGCTGCGCCGGTACACCTCGCTCAACCACCTGGCGCAGGCCGCGCGCGCCGTGCTCACCAACCACCACCAGATACACCAGGTACTACAATGAACGCTCCTTATTCAAATATGGCAGGTTGAACATAGATGGAACAGAATGACGAAAAGTTATAGTAATTGCTACCCTACGATAGCTGGTTATAATTTTGAGACATCTTGTATCAAATAGTTATAATTCTAAAAAAAAAATCTAGTTTATATTCTATGTGTATTTAATGTATTTATACATCTGATAATGTGCATAAATGCCAAATTTCATCCAATCTTTATATTCGCAAAACGATCTGCTGTAACGATGGTTATGTATGTACAGACTAACTACGTTCCTATTTTATTTATGTTATTAACAGTTTCTGAAAAGAAACCTACAAGTTAGAAGCCAAGTCTTATATTTTCTGTGCCATCCTCTATATATATAGTAGTTTTAGAATGGTGTGTGTGTGTGTGTGTGTTTAGATGCTGACGGACCTGAACCGCGTGGACTTCCGCGTGGTGCGGCAGCAGGCCACGTGGGCGTGCTCGTGCGGCAGCGCGGCCACGGCGCACCGGCTAGAGGCCGACTTCAAGGTAAGCTTTAAGGTAAACACCCTTCATTACTTATTACTATTATTATATAAGCATATTCACCGTGCCTCAGAACATACAATACTTCAGATTCAACATGTATTTATAACTTTATTCGTAAAGTATGTATATCGTAAAGATTTTTGCCAAAATAAGTCATAAATTTGACAAATTATAAGGTTTTTTTGTCTTTCCTCTCTTTTATTGTGCCTTATCACATATTTGAGCAACTGTTCAATTTACTGAGGCTTCCTGTATTTACGTATGCCGTAACTGTTCTCCTTGTACACATTCCTGTGTATATACCTACTGATAACTGGGGTCACCATCCTCAGCACTCAATAACACGCAAGGAGGAGCATAGTTACGCAATTTTCACGTCACGAGAGCATATCTTGATGACTTCGTATGACTATAGCTAAGCTAAATTTTGAGATATGCTACACATTTCTATCCCGTATTTGCTAATATCAGTCAGTTTGTACGGAAGCACTCAAACCGTAAACAAAACGCGTCTGGTACAAATAGTGGCTCACTACACACCAATAGTTTTTGACGTCTCATGATACCAAAGAGTTGGGGAAAGTTAGAATTGGGGGTATAGTTGCCAGCCCCTTAGGCTGGCAACTCATTACTGTTTGACATACGAAATTAAGCTTACCGTTTGCGACACTCAGGGGCTATCGATATTGGTGGCCCCGAGTGGCGAGTGGCGAGTGGCGAGTGCTGGCACTGTGCGTGCGGTGTGTGCAGGCCACGCTGGGCCGCGGTGCCAGCCTGGAGCAGTGGGCGGCCTGGCTCGCGGACTGCGTGCGCCGCGCGCTGGCGCCCCACGAGCGCCGCGCCCGCTACACGGCGCGCGCGCGCCGACTGCTGCTCGACTGGTCCTTCTACTCCTCGCTCGTCATCCGCGAGCTCACGCTCAGGTGCGCCTGCACAGCCCTAGCTAGGCGCTGGCCCCCACGAGCGCCGCGCCCGCTACACGGCGCGCGCGCGCCGCCTGCTGCTCGACTGGTCCTTCTACTCCTCGCTCGTCATCCGCGAGCTCACGCTCAGGTGCGCCTGCACAGCCCTAGCTAGGCGCTGGCCCCCACGAGCGCCGCGCCCGCTACACGGCGCGCGCGCGCCGCCTGCTGCTCGACTGGTCCTTCTACTCCTCGCTCGTCATCCGCGAGCTCACGCTCAGGTGCGCCTGCACAGCCCTAGCTAGGCGCTGGCCCCCACGAGCGCCGCGCCCGCTACACGGCGCGCGCGCGCCGCCTGCTGCTCGACTGGTCCTTCTACTCCTCGCTCGTCATCCGCGAGCTCACGCTCAGGTGCGCCTGCACAGCCCTAGCTAGGCGCTGGCCCCCACGGCGGCAAGGAAGCAACTTCTAGCTGTGGCCTGGCTGACCCAGTAACGGATATTGGCGTAACGCTGCCTTTGAATCTGAACTCTCCTCTCCTCTATTATGTTGCCTTATTCTTGTGAACTATTGTGTAGTACGAATGATGGTGGTTATACGGCAGTGTGGTGTGTGCAGGTCGGCGGCGTCTTTCGGCTCGTTCCACCTGATCCGGCTGCTGTACGACGAGTACGTGTCGTACCTCATCGAGCGCCGCGTGGCCGCGCACACGCACACGCCGCCCATCGCCGTCATGCACCGCATGGTGGGACTTACATTATTGCTGATGATTGGCCTACTTGTACAACAATATTCTCTTCACGCCTTCCCAAATGCTAGGCGTAAGTTATAAAAATGTGAAAGATGAGTCGGTTACCGAAAGGGAAGTCTTGAAACATTTCCGTGGTATACTATTATCGCAGTTTTTATTGTGAAGGTTGTGTGAAAAGTAAATTGATACCACTCAGGTGGCAATCAAACAAGCGGTCCGCTTGATACTAAGCGATTGCACAGGCTGCCGACCCGATCTATCTGACCATTGTACAAGTATGCCCATTATTGACATTAGCAATATGAATCCTCGTATATGATTGAGATTTGTTCTTGCGTCATTTTCAGGATGACGACGGAGAAGACGGCGAGGATAGTTCGTGCGATGTAAAGGACGAGGATGATCAGAAGCTGGACTGGGACTGGGACGACGACGACGACGAGGAAGACGAACCCATAGAGAACAAGAAGCTTAAGCTCAGCGAGTAAACTATCGATATCGATACAGGTAGGGTTGACAGCATCATTGAAAGGACCCTTCGATGTTCTAAATTTGAATCATACTTGAAATTCATCATTTGATTGACGTGATTGATGATGTAATTTATCGATACAATTATCATTTATCGATATCTATCGATTACGAATCCTGCAACTACTTACCTTAGCTTATATCTATTTATTGCTTGATTATTATTGATTAAAGATATTGAAATCTATCAGGATAGGCAGCAACTCTATCATCTTGTCCTTCTGGTCATTTTACAGTAGTTGAATTGAAGAAGATAAAATTATTATTATTATAATGGTTAATATTAATCGATTGTTAAGTGGGCTGTTTGTAACTATTGATTCGATTAAGACATTTTTGGAGGAGGTAACGGCATGACTCGCTAATTTGCTCAAGACAATTCTTGCTTATTTTATTGTAAGTTTTTTTTTGGATTGGACATTGGATAAAAAAAGCTCGCCAGAAATAACATAATAATAAAAATACACTTTTCGGAACTTCAGGGCGAAGTATTCCGAAGTAGATTTCTGCTTGCAAACAGTTTTCACATCCATATTATACGAGTTCCAATCGAGGAAATAAAAAAAAAAATTTCCGAGTCTTAAAATTTAAGGGTTTTGGGGACCTTGATTCTAGTCTCAAAATGCTGCTAAAGGCCAAAGATCCGATACGTTGATTATCGACTGTTAAAATAACCTTAAATTGCAAAATATTATTAATGTGTCTAATACTTTTAAGGATTTGAGAAAGCGGAGTGCTTTCGCAAAGTTGAAAATATCCAAGACGTGAAAGTTATTGGGTAGGTCCTTGTGTACAGTGACAGTTTAAATGTGTATATAGTGATGTAGCAGTGGCTTTTGAAGCACTACGTAGTTTAACCAAAGACCTGCTTACTTCGAGTGTATAATGTTAGTTTTGTGGTATCTAGATATGTTTTTGTTATTAGTTATTTTTCGTTTAACATTCTACCTCTGTTGTACTCCTTGTCAACGCAGACAAGGTTGAATTTTGCTTAGATTTTATTTCCATACTTAACACTGTATAAAAGTCACCTAAGTTTAGAAACATTGTCTATTTTATAAATATTTAAAGGAAAATATATTATCTAGTGAGTATTAATCGCTGCTTAAGTTAATTTATGTAATTGAGGAGCTGTGCAAGCTTGTTTCAAGAATGTTTGTAATATAATAAGTCGCTTAGAGTTAAATTATGTTGGACACAATTATAATATATATCTTTATTATTACGATATTAGATACTGCACCCTAGAATACATTTAAAAGGCTTTCTTTGAAATACAGTAAGATATAGATTTTAGCATTATTACCGTATTATCACTGAAATCCTAAACATGCGTTAGAACTGATCATATACCAAAATAAACACTTTTAATTTCAATCCTTGCCGGCGGACCAATTCCAAATTGTCAGTTATTTCTAAAGGAAAAAAGGACACGTTACGCATTGTTAACACTTTCATACAAAAACAACCTGCAATTGTTTTAATGTTAGTTTGGGCATGCATGTCAATTGATCCTTTCGTGCGTCCATTAACCTCCGGCTTTGATTGTAATAATATTTTTTTTAATTACTAGGAGATTTATTCGAATTTAACATTCGAAAACTTTGAAGGCATAGGGATTATGCCCATCGTCATACGTGGTCACGTGTAATTTTCCAAAATAGACATTTTACATATATCGTATGTGACGTGTTCACTGTCTTTGTATATAATTCATTTTGTACGATGTAAGTGAATGTATTGATGGTTTTGTGTACACCAGTGGGTGTCGACGAGAGCCCTGTATGGTCCGTCCGTACCATAGTGATCTATGTTTTTATTATTAAACATATTACCAAATGATCCCGGTCGTATAAGTGGGGGTTCTGTTATAATGGCCGTGTATATGACAGCGTGACTTAAAACCTGTCACTTAATCTCCACGAATGATTGAATTGCATTCTGTATTTCATTGTTTACTACCTTACATTTAATTAATACTTTATTATTGTATCGTTACTATACAATAACATACCAAGTAGGTTGTGGTGTATCCGCTAAAGAGAAAGGTATGTCGCTGACCGTTATCTCTCTCCTGCCGCAGGAGTGTAACGCATGACGTCATATCCTAATCAGACAGGTTTGCATAAGTTGTTGATTCAGTGTTTCACAAACAAACGAGTTGAGAATAAAATAGTTCACGATGTTTGCAAGCACACGCGTATGTTCCCAGCCTTGCTTTTCCTGCGATGTAATATACCTTTGGATAAATTCGAGGACAGTAAGATTAAGGCTGTATAATGATTCTATTTTTATGACTATTTAGGTACGTGATGAAGAACAATTCAACAGCTTATAGTACCTAATGAATATTGTTGAGACGGTAATGTGTAGTCTTGTTCATTCGCTATATATAGACCAGAACAAGATGACACAGCATTGCGCGGAGCTTTTTTTTATTGATAAGGTAATTTAAGACTTCATTCATTCAATGTACTGCATTTAGTGCGAAAAACTCAGTTGTGCATATATTTTTGTACGTGGATAATAACGCAGCTAAGTTCTGCCTTCGTGTCGTTGCCTTACATACATACCTCGGGTTGCTAGTGTCGCTGCGTCATTCGGTGAAACAGGTTGTGTTACAGAGCAAATAATATTCAAATACGTTGTGATTCCAATAGAATATGGCTAATGTAGTCCATTTGTGTACGATTATTATATACATTGGTGTATCTTAGCTAAGGGAGGCACATTACATAGCCCTCGTTAATTTTAAACCTTAATAGGTATACAATATAAGAATACAGTAAGAGCTGATGGCAGTGGTTCGAGTAGCATAGCAAAGATTCTTAGTTCCAATCACACCACAAGCTTTACGATGAAGGAAAACATTGCACATGTATCAGAAGAAATGCAAAGACGTATGTAACTGACAAACTGCGATAATAGTTTATCCGGTTTCAAGTGTTTTTATCTGTCTACCGCTTCGGGGATTAATGTGGAAGGGTTGAAGAGTACGATTCCGCATACTGGTTTTTGCAAATTGATTATGCAAGTGATTAGAGAATGATCACAAAGTAAGATATGGGCCGTGTAATGTGCCTCAAATATATAGGTATTTTATCAGTCAATGACAATAGTCGTGTGCCCTCAGGCGCAGAAACGTTGTATCTCTCAGATAAGGCTAACCAGTGCCTACGTAAATAGTTTATTTAGTAAAAATATAAAGTGTACCAAACAGACGACATAATGCCTTCATTATTTCATTCAAGATTGACTTTCTTTTGGTCATCATTGGATAGGATGTATGTTACTTGTCTAACGTCGTGCGAGTGTTTACACTACGCATTATTAGTGATGTGTCGTCGCGAATTTTACTGGAGATGAAGGCCTGTTTCAAATTACAATGCAAATGTTTTTAAATTTGGATAACGTAACAGCCATATTGGGCGCATTGCCGTGAAAACAGATTTTTCCGCGAGCTATAAGGCTTGCCATTGATATTATTCCAAATTGAAAATGGTGGGACCGAAGTCGAGAAACTGGATATAGCCAAACTGGAGAATGTAAAGCAGGCCTTTATCCAACTGCGAAGGCGAAGTCTCTTATAATGTTCGCATATTAAATGTCATATACCATAAATAATTGTAATACTTATATGTAACGTAGAAATTAAGGGTTATTCGTATTTATTGTCTTTGACGTTTACAGACTGACTGTAGCTAAACAATTTATTATATTGTTTTGAAGTGAATATTGGTTATTCGATAAAAATTTCGGAATGAGTATAACTTCCAGCAAACATCCGATAGATGCTGCTGGGGGAGCTTTTGAATTTTATATAAATAAATTCGCTTCGTATTTCAATCATTCATACTTTTCTGGTATAGAAGTTAACTTTATAGTTATGTCAGTGTTTTCACTATAATCTAGAACTGTTTTGATTTTGTAATTCACTTTTCCCAAACATATTACATATTGCTATCAGTTTAGCTACAGTACGCGGGTCTGTCATATGTACGAGCTTATACTTTGTACCAACATGAACAGGGAGGGGATACAGATTTGTTTCATTATAACTGTTTAAAATTGTGCAACGAATACTACGGACTGCATTCCTGACGAAGAAAAGACATCAACCGAAAACGTGGCGTTCGATCAATTAGTGTGAGGTAAATAAAAATGTTGATGTTCGATACGTGTTTATACGGAACCAATGCGCGAGTACTTGTGCTCGAGTATAAAGAGGTTATTGACAGCTTTTTGCTGGTCATTACGGAAGTCGCAACTATTCAGCTTCATGTATGACGTTTTTGAACGTTGGCAGTTGACGCGGTTTTATGAAATATAGAGACTAGTTTTCCAGATCAGTCAACTATGCCTAGTGCCATTTATATTGAAAAAAAAAATATTGTAAGTGGCCAGGATGGTTTGGCCTCTGTCACTGTGTAAAAAATTATACCATGAAAAATGTTTTTTCACGCGATTTTAATAGGTTGTAATATATGTTCTGGGACTCAGGAATGCAGCCAATAGGTTAAGGCCCAGAGTCTGGAGTTAAGTGGTAAGACGAGTAGAATTAAGTTATTGTAAACGGCTCAGAGGCACTAAGTATAATTTTAGTAAGGACAGTCAACTGTATTTGTGTCTGAAAATAAAGCTAGTCATGAGTTTTGTCGTTTTTTTAAAGTTCTTCGTTACTTATCTGTGTTTTTTCTTATCGATTGTATTCAGACAGTCGCTCATCGGGGTAGGCAGAGCGAACAGGCTCGTCGGCTGTGGCTCTTGGCTTCATTTAGAGAGAAATAAAACAAGTTATTTCGTTATAAATATTATTTTAACATTCCATATTCGTAAATGTACAGAGTTGCTAACAACGCAGAACATTTAAATAATATTTACCGTTTACAAATTACATTGCGGCACCCGGAGTGCAAAAGATGAAACTTGTTATATAATCATGAACTAATGTAAAATGTACTCCACTAACGGGATACTCTCAATCAAATGGATCAAACAAGTACAGATAGTGGTAAATGATACAATTCATACTTACCATAGAATATCGAAACCAATAAACTGTCAATTTTATTTACATACAAATATCGTAACGTAACATATATAAATAAAAAACATTTTATCCCTAGTCGGCGCTAATTTGTCCACGAAACCTAGCGGGATAACATTTTCCAGATTAAATGTATATTCTTTTAAAATATACAAAGCAACGTTTTAAATATCAAAATTCTTCTTCGCTTTTAAAACCGATATGTTTATTTATTATTTTACAATAAAAGCAGAAAACACATCAAAAACATCTCAAGGCTTTTTTTTATTCGGAATTTACAAAATGCCCAATTCACTATTACCATGTCTATATGTTTATATGAAGAAAAAAATATACTAAGCATTTGATATAAAAATCTAATTCGCAATTAAAATAGATTACAAGGTATTTTAGAGCTTTTGCCTTTTTTCTTATTGCCTACAGATTGGCGAATAGAATAGAAAACATTGAATCATCTAGGAACTTTGAAAAAAATATATAAATAAAAATCTCGTAGGCACCTTGCAGGCAACTCGTGAGTTGTTGAAGCGATATGATATGATGCGGGTACGGTTCCAATAGTTCTTTGGTTCAACACTAACCTAACGCTAAAATAAACTACATTCTCAAACCGCTTGTCTCATAATTTAAATATGTTATCAAAGGCGCGTACACCTAAAATTACATAGTAAGGCGGATACATTACTCGTTTGTGCGGGGTGGAACTCAACTACATCCCAAAACCTACACATATTATACATCAAACACTAATTCTATATACTAGTATCCCGCACAAACAGATAATACATTAAGAATGCTAGCGTTAAACTAGGTATGCGACCACAGACCATATTAATTACTATGATGCTACATTTTGAAGTACGTTAATGTTTTGATACAAGAATTAAACATTATTCTAGTTAAGTGCAAATACAATAACTAATTGACATTTAAAGAACAAAATATTTTTTGAGATTCTATTTATATATTAAAAATATTAAATATAATCTATATTAGAAATCATGAAATAAATAATTAGATATGAACATGTCTGTGGTGGCATTCCGTGAGTCAGATGTTACGACGTGGAACCGTGTGATGAGTGCGTTGCGTGGGGAGTGGCGGAGTGAGGCTCACACGGCGAGCGCGGCCGAGCGCTTGTCGCGGCTCTTGTTGCGGGAGATGGTGCGTGCCTTGCAGGCCGCCGTGTTCTGGAGGTGCTGTCCGTGGGGACACGTTAGGGACCGGTGCAATGATGCACATGAATCGCATCCCCGGGGTGGGGCCGATACAGCAGCAACATTATAATCAAATAACACAACTGCAGATCTGCAGTGAACGACAATCTCACAGGTCCTTATAAGTGAAATAAAGAAACGTTGAAATAACGTTCATTGAATAGTTCTGGACAACTCTAAAGTTTACAAGAATCCATCAAGTCTGACGATGTGCATACAATCAAAGCACAGTATTGTGGTACATACCCGCTGCAGCTTGTTGAGCTTGGGGCGCGGGCCGGCGGCGGGCGCGGCGTCGGGCAGCTCGAGCGCGGCGCGCAGCGTGGCGCAGCTCGGCGCCAGCGCCTGCAGCCCCGCGCCCAGCGCGCCCGCCAGCGCCGCGTACACCGCGCGCCGCGCCCACGACTCGCACACCACGCACTCCGCGCCCACACGCACTGACTCCGCCTCCACCTCGCCCTCCTGCACACACCCCGCCCTCCTATAGCGCGCCGCGCCCACGACTCGCACACCACGCACTCCGCGCCCACGCGCACTGACTCCGCCTCCACCTCGCCCTCCTGCACACACCCCCCCCTCCTATAGCGCGCCGCGCCCACGACTCGCACACCACGCACTCCGCGCCCACGCGCACTGACTCCGCCTCCACCTCGCCCTCCTGCACACA